>PDGT01000018.1:3614056-3634017 GCA_003671415.1 Megathymus violae
TTGTATCATTTATATACCACGAAACAGTAACGAAAACTTAATAGTACAGTTCAGGGAGATCATTCATACTGTTAACTCTCAACGAGGAAAATAAATTCCTCGTGATTAAATTATTTTTAAAACCCCCGCAAGACTACTATTCAAATTATGACATTGATACCCATAATGGTGATCGTAAACAAACTCAAAAAAGAATATCCATAAAAAACCATTTCAGATTCACACAATGAAGGAAAAACAGCATGTAACATTATATAAGCAAATATAACCAGGTACAAAAACATATAATATATAATATTACTATTGACGATCCAATGATTTTTTAATAATAGTTATAAACAATGGATATGTTTAAATTTGAGCTATATTAATAATAAAACTAATCAAAAGCTTCAATCGAATCAAAAGTTCCATGATAGTTTTAATGGTATTCAAAATAATTACAAATTAAAAAAATATGTGATCAGTAGAATATGATGGACATATTCTACTGAATATTTTTTTGACCACAAAAATAATAAAATGTTGTGCAGAGGAAAGTGCTCCCATTCTTGCCACACTATTTGATATATCTTGTAAAAACAGGATGCTTCCGATAAAAAACTAATGTTTAGTTGTAAAATTATATTACATTATATTATAAAAACCAACAATCTTACAACACCAGCAACAATGCAAAAACAGCAAATATTAAGATAAAATACAAAGAAGCATCGATTAATTCCGTACCCATTACTAAATTTCTGAGCATTTAAATATACCAATATTGTAATCGAAAAAACCATATGATACATGTTGGCTCTAAACTCAATAAGTTCGTGTATGTCACATTTGACAACTGAGCAAAAAATTCAAAATTGTTTCGAAAATGACACTCATGCCACTGTGGTACGGTTTAAGTATCTGGGGTAACCGGACGTGTAAAGATTTTCTGGTAGAGAAAAAGGCGTGTAGGCAATCTAACACAGACAACATATTCATATTGTATTGAGTTGCAATACAAGTAATGATTTAATTTTCTTTAAAATATGGAAACGCAAGTAAAACAAAACTTAATATAAGTTTTCAATATTTAGTATAAACATTATTTAAAAATAATCAAGATACATCTATGTAACTTTATTATTTATTATTTCTAGATTTCATTGACCTCCTTAGAAAGCGTTATGAATTAAAGATATATAATATATAAACAGAGATCGCAATAATTACAATTATATCATTGTTACTGTATATTTTTGATATCAAGATTTGTAATATCCTAATTTACAAGACGCTACTCGTCATATCACGGAAATGACTAGGCTTGAAGCACATGTTTATGTTTGACACAAAACGAAGTTTACTGCGCTGAGTAAATGCACCCTCTCCCAGTATTCACTCGGTCACTTCTTTTATACTTGGCGAAATTATCTCTCTCACCTCGTCTTTTAGAACTGAACTGCCAGCTGGTCTGCTTTATGCCTTTTATACTAACAGATTTTAAAATTATTTTAGAAACTACAAATTATATTAAAAAATATATATCCGTAATTTTGTATACGAATAAGTGTTTTCTTTCAGTGGAAATATGCTCAAAATTCTGTAATTTCTAAAACTTCTTAAAATATATATATAAATATTAGCATGGCACTAATTCGTTTCAATTTCTCATTTAAATTAACATAAAGTAGCAATTTTAAGGATAGTAAATCTATTTTAAAACCGTTTTGCAATACTGTGCTTAGTAAAATTTAAAGGATAATTATAACTAAATTCGTAATCGAAAAGGAACCCTAAAAGGCGATAGAAGACGCTTAATATTTACATGATATACATACAGTCAGTCAGTCGGTAGTAGTGTAAACTTTATATAATTATCTCATTAGACATTAATTATTTATTAACAACACATTATCAAAATTATTATTCATGCGGCAATCCAATTTAAATTTCATTTAACGCTTGAGAAAGTTTTTGGTTAAGAAAAGAACAAGGTACTTATATTTTTAACGATAAGCATTATTAGGTCTTACTAAAATAAAATACAAGCTTATTATCAGGGATGTTATGGAGCTCCGTAACCGTAACCGAAGCTATCGGATATCCGAAATAATTTCATATTCGTAACCATAACCGAAACCGTATTATTCGTATATCAGTATCCATATCCAGATCCGAAATTTCATTTCATATTTATTATTAATATTTTTTTTTATTGATTACAGAGTCTTCACTACAATGAGAATTCTTGCTAGTGACAGTCATGACAAATAACTATACAAGCGCGTCACGCGCCACGTCTAGTATGCCATCTAATTTTTAATTTTTAAACTTTATTTAACGTGGTTCACGTTTTTCACCCATTGCTCTGCTCCGTATCTCGATTTCAAAGGTTTACCTTTTTTCTTCCGACATGTGACTTTACCAAATGAAGTCAATTGAATGAAGTTCGCAGTAATAAAGGAAAAAAGCAAAGAACAGTTATTCCTTTTGATGCAGCAAGATCAGTATGTCGACATATTGTGTTTTATAAATTTAATCATTATGAATATACCAATATCTCTTAATAAAAATGAACAGCAGCAACTTTTATAAACATTAAGGAAGTCGAGGTATAAATAGTATTTATTAGAAATTTTCATCTTACAAATATTTTGTTAAAAATTACATCTTTAGGTATACGAGGGGTGATCCAAAAGTAATGATAATCAGTAATAAACACAATGAATATGATAATAAAAAAAAATATTTTTCGACATAGTCTCCTAAGAAGTCTATACCTTTAGTCCATCTCTTTTCTAAACCTAGAATTCCCTTAGAAAAAAAATCTAGATCTTGACCCTCAAAAAATTCCTCAACAGCGGCCATCACGTCGCTATCGTCGTCAAATTTCTTGCCCCGGATGTGTTCCTTGAGCCGAGGAAAGAGAAAGAAGTCACTGGGGGCTAGGTCCGGCGAATAGGGGGGGTGATCCACCAATTCAAAGCCCGCTTCTTGAATGTCAGCCATGGCAATTAAAGCTTTGTGGGCCGGCGCGTTGTCTTGGTGAAACAGCACTCCAGCCCGCAGTTTGCCACGCCTTTTCTCCTTGATAGTATCCCGCAATCTTCTTATTTGTTCTGCGTAGTAGGAGCCCGTAATAGTGGCTCCCTTTTCCAAATAGTCCACCATAATAATTCCATTAACGTCCCAAAAAACGGACGCCATAACCTTCCCTGTTGAGTTTGACACTTTGAATTTCTTCGGCGTCGCTTCGTCAGTTCGTTTCCATGTCATTGATTGTTGTTTGGTTTCGGGATCAAAGTGGTGGATCCAGGTCTCGTCCTCTTAAAACTCTCTCTCCTTTCTCTCTCTTCTTCTTTTCTCCTTTCTTTCTCGTTCTCCTTGTCCGCTTAAAACTTTTCGAGATTTGCTTTGGAAGTGTAGACTCGTTTCTGCTTTTGTTCGTCGGTTAACATTCTCGGCACCCAACGCGCGGAGACTTTTCTCATATGCAATTCGTTCGTAATGATTCTTTAAATATTGCCATATGAGAACCCTGTGACCTCAGCTACATGCCTGATAGTCAGTTTTCTATCGGCCAATACAATTTCTTCAACTTTTTTCACGTTTTCTTCAGTGAGGCACGTGGATAGCCGTCCTTCCCGATGTTCGTCTTCTGTCGATGTTATTTCCAGCTTAAACTCCTCTACCCAGCTTGCAAGTGTGGAATATGGAGGGGAAGAGTCCCCTAATGTTTCCACTAAGTCGCTGTATATGTCTTTGGTAGACTTTTTTTTCAGGCACAGGTATTTAATGACAGCTCTGATTTAATTTTTTTCCCATTTTGAAATTCACTCCCCAGAATTTCGTATTCAAATGAATATAACTCTCGGGAATCATGACCTATTTAAATGATTTTTTGTATCTGACCTAATGGATACCATACCTAAGTGATTAGAAGACAATTAATTATTATTATTCTGTGCACTGGAAATAACCGATTATCATTACTTTTAGATCACCCCTCGTATATCATAAACATATATTTTATAAAACTATAGAAATTATTGTAAATACAGGATTGATATTCAAATGTACAAGTATGTACCTATGGGGTAATCGTGATAAATTGGTTTATAATATCTGATTTGATCACTGACCCAATCAGTACATCATTGGCAAATTCTTAAATGCTAAATGAATTCTTAAATTCTTAAATTATGACGTTTAAAAAACTATCATTGGAATAATAAAAAAAGCGTTAACAAGCAAAAAAAGTGGTAAATGATTTCCTCGATTGTACATTCATAACGATAAGCGACAACGAAGGACCCGCTTCGTGAACGACCAGAACCATAGAACAGTAAGGTCAATATGTTTGTTTATTATTTTTATTTAATTTATTTATTTATTTAATAATATAATTCTATTGAATTTTATAATATGTAATGTAAGCGTAAATACCGTTCTCTAGTTAGACACACACACACCCACCGTGTTGTTGATGATTCCTGGATTTACAATGACATCTTTCTTTGTAATTCTTTCTGTCTTTGTATTCATTACTTGAGATATAAATAAATTATTTTTTTAATAAAATTTCAATTGAAACATATTTTATGCGTTGGCCTATTTTTAACCGATTTTAAACAAATGCGGTTTATCTATGTGTATGAATATTGTTTTTTATATGTACAGCCCAAACTCCGTTGTTTATGTACTGGTTTTGATGATTCTTATTCCAGTGTATAGGGGATGGATTGGATTCGGTCTCCTAAAAAAATATGGTAATGATTTCAAGAGGAGTTCTTAGAATTAAGAGTGGAACTATTTAATGGGTGGGAGAAATTAAGCCATGTTTAAAGATAATTGCTATTCAGCACCGACTTATAATATCTCATATTACCGACTTATAATACCGCATATTACAATATTTTATATAAATAAACATATTTCGACAAGAATTTTATGATCTTATTACGATTATATTTTTATCACAATATGTACTTTTGTGTTTTGAATTAAATTTGTTTTTCAATTCATTTTTGTCATTAGTGCTAGTTTTGTACTTGAAGTTGAAATCATCTTTTTGAAGTTTATTTTTTTAAAAAGCCTTTTATTGAGTATAGTGTACATACACCTGACCGAGACTTCATACATTTTGAAACATCTTTATATGTCCTAATAGTATGATCAATGCCGATGACGATAATGCCGAAATTTGCTATGAAATGAGTTACAGCTTCTACATTTTTTTCAAATATGTCGAAATTGAGATGGTCATCAACATTACAATCGATAATGTCCCAGTGCTGAGCTCAAATCCTCTCTCAAAATGAGAGAGGTTAAAAACATAGTCCATCATGGTCACCAAGTGCGGATTGAGAGAGTTCACATACCTTTGAAAATATGATGAAGATCTTTTAGGTACTCTTATGCAGGTTAGTCAATTAATACAACCCTATCAATAATAATACTTAATTTGCTTAAATACTTAAAATGTCTTATATTTCTTTCAATAAAATTTCATAAATTACACATGCATAAAGTGTACGGACTGTTTATCGGCTTTAATCGCATATTCGACAACACTCCATTCCCATTGATTTAATAGAACCCAATATATATCACGAACGCAAGAGTACAACATCTATGATATAATATAGAACATGAATACAACATCTAATTATCTTATAAGGTTTCATAATACATTGCGGTCTCGTTCAATTGCATCAGATTAACGTATATAAAAGCGTATATAAAAACGCATATACAAAGTAATGATAATCGATTTTATGGAGTGTTTATTGATCTCAATGTGATTTATGTTTGAATATAATCTATACTAGTAATAAAATTCTAACTGATCCTTTTCTACACATTAACGATATATGAAAAAAACATTACTACGTGCCTTATTAACGCAATAGAACACAAAACAGTCAGTTAGATTTTTTAGAACCATAGCTATAGTTTCGTCTCTAGAAATTATTAGGATTTCGTTTCTCCTTTTCTTCGGCAATTAACAATTTGGAAAAGCAACTTGCCAATATAAATCGTTTTTGAAAAATCTGTCAGCGTCAGCTTCTCATGATGTATTCTAGTAATTATAGCCGGTTTTTTGATTCAATTCGCGGTTTACATTCTGGGCATCTAAAGCGGCGACTCTGTCCATGTGAAGGTCATCACTAAGGATCCTTTATATTAAATAAATAAATAAACGTTTACACACTCACACCCCCGCACTAGGATTCCCTGTGTTGCGGGTGGCATGGACATACACAATTATCACATCACAAAACACCCATGACCCGAGAACAAACATTTATGTGTCACATAAATATCTGCCCCGGCCGGGAATCGAACCCGGGACCCCACGCTCGGCAGGCAGAGTCACTACCAACTGGGCTACGGGGTTGTCAAACAACAATATGTATAACAAGTAGGAGCAATCCAACAGTGTTTTAACAAGACAGCGTATAGGTCTTACATTAGACATTTTTCAAGCCGAGATATGTACGTAATGAATTGACTGATGACTAAGTTTGTTCCATTTCCTTTTTATTACTCCAACTGTTCGTATAAAAATGAATGCAGTTTCCAGGCATATTACATGCATAACCTAAATACAGTAGGGCTGATGGCGCAACATCAGCCAAATCCAGAATTCAGTATCATACCTTCATTCAGTATCATACCTAACATCAGACAGAGCTCGCCTAATTTTAGTTTAGGTTAATTAAGTTTACTCGTAGATAAATTTTCATTGCATTGTTGGAACGGCAGTCAAACCATAACTTATTTAATATTTTTACAATAGGTAAACTTTATTATTTAAGTTTAACAATTAATTATTATATACATACACTTGATATATAACATGAGTCCATCTTCTGTATTGTCTTCTGATGGACCATCTTCTAATGTCGCCTTAAAACGGTAAAAAAAATTCCAATAGGTGTCGTGGTTCCGAGATTACATTTGACGTTTACAAAAGTCAAAAAATCCCTGTTTATAGTATTAGTATAGATAAAAGTTAAAGGAGCCGCAATGAAATAAATAATTGGTTTTATTACAGCTGTAGAAAGACGCCAGAGACTAATCGTTTTCTAAATATTGTTAAAAGTTATGGATTTAAATTATTTTATAATATCACAAGTGACGTGTTTAAAGTTAAAAAAAAACCACTTAATAGCAATTTAAGTTTTTTGTGATTTTATGTGGTATTTTCCAGAAGAAATCCTCAAATGTGACAGCAAATGCGCTATCGACAGAGGCATCCTGATTATTAACTTTTAAAGCAATATTTTAATCGTTTAATTTTACTTTACCTGTTTAATTCTTAATAACTTTCCATGTAGCTTAGATTGTCTGTTAAAATTATTTGCGCACTATTGAAGAGCTAAAAGAGTGAAAATATTGTACAAGATCATAGACTTGGATGCGGTACCTCATATTCTTGGGGATTCGGTAGAACGTGACGAAACGAAAAAAAAACTTGTCAAAAGTGTTATTTTAAACGCCTAAATTTCTTTACACAGCAGAGAATACAGAGGTATTAATGTAATATCGCATCATGTCATATTATATAAGTGGGATCAATGTTTTACCGAAGCTACAAAGGAGACTATAGTAAGTACTATAAGTTATTTATTAATTTGTTTAATAATAATTAATATTCCTTGAAATTTTCTATTAATGCAGCCTTCCAAACAAGAGGATCAAACACATAGATCTCGCATATCACTAAGGAAGGTAGACTGTAAATGATGTAAAGTATGATTAAGTTAAATTATTTTTGTACTCGGAAAACGGTCGCTGACGGTATTGACGAAATTTTTCTGTGCCACTAAACTAAACATAAATTGTGTATTTTACCATTTGAAAGGTACATTATTCCGAATGGACATAGGCTGTATAATATTTGTTAATCCGAACGAAATCGGAGCGGGCAGCTAGTATAAAATAAGTCAATATGTATTGTGATAATCGATTTGCACAAATAACCTTGATTTTCTGTTTCTGTCTGTTCTCTCTGTTTAATTTTAAAAACTGTAAAAAATCTACAGTACAACATTATATTTTGTGAATAATCAATAAACTTAAGTTCAACTTTATACTCAAGCGGCTTGTTTCTTCGACGCAAATGCGGATTAACACAAAAATCATTAAGCATAAGGTTAGAAATAAATCCCATACTACAACAATGCAAATGGTTCCAGTGTAAAAATACAATTAGCAAACCAAACAACAAACAAGCCACGCTGTGCAAATTAACAGTAAAAGCGATTTACGTGTACTAGTACGATGGAAAACACGGAAATAAAGTGAAAAATGCGGAAAACATTGTTGCTTCAAAGGCCGTGTCTAACAAGAACATGCTTGTTTAAACTTTTGAATAGCCTATGATAACTTTGCATGCTAGAACGACAAATTTATGTGCCCTTTCGTGTGTTGAATCTGTCTGGCACATATGGCAATAATCAAAACAATCTGAAATTATGGAATACCAACTTTTTTATGTTTAACATATTCCTATATTTTAGGGCACACGCAAGCACAGAACTTACACACTCATACACACTCGTCACGCATACGCACCCAACGTACACAAAAAATATATTATGTTATAAGTTACGTTTAATTTTATAAATTGTTCCTAGTTTTGTATTTGATTAAAATTCTTTTTTACTTTGGTGGATGAGCGGTATACCCAATAATACAGTTCACCAAAGCAGTACCTCTGTACTGCAAGGGCCCCTGCCCTTGCGACATGTTACTGTGCTTATGTTTAATCAATAAATGGATTTTTATTTTATTTTATAACATGTTTTTTGACGAAGCATAGCTTTCTATAAATAAAAAAAGACCTCTCCATAAATGAAACAAACTCAATCTGTACTTATTTGGTTACTATGGTTACCAGTAACGATACGATACGAAAGTTAGAAAACAACAACGGATTTGAAAATAACTGTATGAAGGCTTATTAACCAAAAAGGCCGCATAAGTTGTTTTTAATAAATAAATAACCTTTAAAGTCTTTATTGATGCACTAGGCGAGAAGGATTACATTAATTATTTAAGATTCTCCGTACCCGCGTAGCCCATACAGTGTAATGACCCCATCGTGAAGTTTGTGTCGCCTTAATAGTTGACTAGATGATGTTGCCATGGAATTACGTTTTTTCATACTTCGTTTACATACTCATGAGTAGGTTTAGATCACACTAGGGTTTATAGTAGCAGGTAAAGAGAAATTTAAACAGCATTTAGCTTTCGTTTCTTCTTGTATACATTATGTTAATGTTTAAAAGTACCAGCATTACTTACGTAAAAGTGTACTGAAAGCACCACAAAAACCGCTATGTCGGTAAAGTATCATGAGTCAGCTTCAGATAATTATTAGTCGTTTTTTTATAACAGGGCCCTTGCTATGTTTATGCTTTGGCGATTTAGCATTCAAAACGTAACCGACATTGATACTTGAACTATACTTTGAATGAGGTACGTGTTATACATAAAAAAGCTTTCCTGTTTTTACGCCACTAAAGAACTCTTTTCTATAAGCGTTCATAAGTACACTCAACTTCCTTTGAATGAACTTTCAATTGAAAGTTACATTTATGTTATGTTTAGTGTCTTCTGCTTTCACAAATTTTATTCTCGAATTATTTTTAAACAGAAAATGGTTCACACAAATTCCTACTTCCTGTTTCCAACTTTCATTTTAGTAGTCTTTGTGGCTAAAGTCGGAGGAACTATTTTATTTGCTTTATTTACTTATCATAAATATATTGACTCTTGTTCTTATAAATTACATACACTAATATTTTTGCTGTAGTGTAACGTCACCCAACACTGGTTTGAATTCACATAAAGGTTTCGCACAAAATCAAAGACAATTAGTTCGACTTCACTTCGTAGTCCGGCTAAATGGTCGATAATCTTTTCATCGGTTCTCGGTATATTTACTTTTATCTGATTTAAGTCATTTGGTTATCTACATTAAAATTACATGAACCTGAAAATGGCAGCCAAAATTTTTCCGTTCTTCGCGAAATAATAGCAATTTCGCGTACTTCAATTAAACACTTGAACTTATTTTGATGTAAAACGTTTTTAATTTATTTTTAGTATTTAGTAGTTATTTTTTTCTATAAAAATACTTTCTTGAATTTTTGTTTCCCGATATCATTCCTAAATGCAGCAATAAAGTTATTTGAAACTCGGTGGGAATTATACCCAACATAATAAAAATTAGATGCAATAAAAATTTTGGAGCACCAAAAACAAATTTTATTTTATCATATACCTAAAATTTTCAAATTTCTGTAGTCAATTTAACGGCGATGATTTTTGTTTTTTTAATTTTTTACAAGCTTTAGTAAATTGTATAGAAAGAGTTGCAATAACAACTTGAAGGAAGCAAGAAAAAACACTATTCTTTTTATCGAAAAAACCTATAAAGTACATATAATTTTTTATTTACTATTGTTATTTCTAACTATAACGATGTTTTTTTTAACTGTGAGAAATTTTAATAATTGTCTAGCAAGAGCTCCAATAAAAATTCTGAAGGAGCTCGAAAAATTACAATTTTTATAACAAGAAAAGTTAAAATAAGTATAGTATTATCGTTTTCTACAGTCATTTGTAAAGGCGACGATTAAATTATTTAAAACATTGTAAGAAGTTTCAGTTAAAGAGTCGAAAAACCTCAAATAAATATTTTTCATTAAATTAAAATGTAGGTATAGAATTTTCGATTTTCAGCTGTCATTTTCGAAGGCGACGTTGAAATTTTATTAAGTTTTGTGAGAAGCTTCAGTAAATAGTGTTAAAAGAAATCGAAATACAATTTTGAGGGAGTAACAAAACTCTACTTTTAGTTCAACCATTCAACTTATACTTTTTGTACGATGTAACAACTTAATATAAACTAGTATTCAAAATGTAGCAGCCAAAATTGATTTAAAGTTTTTCTCAAAAATTTCGTGTGCTAAACAAATAACTTGAACTTATTCTGATGTAAAACCATTTGTAATTTGTAAAGCATGCGGAATTGTAATTATTTCGCCAAAAGCTTAATTCTTTTTGGCTGCTGCTTTTGACTACCACTTGCGGCTTCAATAACTACCTAAAATATGTGCAAGAGCTTTTGCAGCGAATACTTTATGAAATTAAATATTATTTCCTCTTAGCGCTACTTGTCCACATTTGTGATAGTGATAAGAATAGTTTACCCGCAGGCAGTAATCGGATTGAACAAATGATAATCACACGGGCGGGCCACACTATTCCATAATATTTAAGTCTTCGTTATAATGTCACTTTAAAGAAGTCGTTATTCGCGACTTTTTGTCAACCATTATTTTAATGCCTTCTGCGGAAGAAGATCTCCGCGGCATGAATATGAATCGCACTGAAGTTGTAAGTTTTATAACAAAAATAAATTTCAAGTTCTGCGAGAATTAAGGTGTATAAAGAATAAAATCATAAGAGTAAACAGGGCTTGTAATGCTAATAAGATGTATTGTTTATTTAAATACAGAAGAGAATTTATTAATTTACAGAGTAACTGTCGTATTGATAAGATTCACTACAGTAAAAACACTGTCTCGTTCTCTATAATAAGACCTTTAAAATTATATAGAAGCAAGATAATAGAGAGAGCTCTTAAGACAATAATCAATATGTAAGCTGGAGAATCCATGATTTATATTAATAATATAACGTCATCATATAATAATTATAAGGATTTTTAAGCGAAATTTAAATTACATGCGTTATTTAGAAAAATTTTAAGTCTTTTTCGTTCTTATATTTGATTGGTTTCGCCCTAACATTGTCTAAATGTGTAAGTTGATTTTTTGATTACGCTATAGCTAAAGTTTCAAATACATAAGTATCTGTTCTTTTTATGAAAATACAAAATTAAGAAAAATACTCACTAAAATTCATTTATCTTTCTGCTGAATAACTCAAACATTGCCGTAAATGATCTCTGAACTATCTCCATAATTTGTGACTGTGAAGGTTCTTACAGCTTAAATTCTTGAGAGAATATTTGGCAGATATAAACATAAGAATTTCAAGACAATTTTTAAACTTTATTAAAACATCATCTAAAAATCTTTTTATCTCTTCGTAACTGACCTGTACTGATAAATTTAATATTATGTTTCTATAATAACACTTTAAAATGTGACGCTTTAAATTCAGCAACCATGTCACGTTAACATTTCTCGCGAGGCTGTTTTTCAACACTGGTAAAGTTGTGCGACACAACACGAAACTATTCTCCTTACTCGATCATACTAATATTAAGTCTCGCGAACGCTACCCGACTCCAATCTACAATGTGTGCGGAATCTCTATTCTCTTCAATTATTTTTAGTAGCACATTTCCTTCGGTAACAGCCTTCAAAAGGCAACCACATGTGATTTCATCTCTCAAATTTTAAAAATGCCTGTGCTTAAATTCGATATAGGCCACTCGGGTAAAAGTTAAATAAAGACCTATCCACCATATTAAAATTCAATAAATTTTAGAATTATTAGTTAACCCAGCCAAAAATTAGCTCATAAATACACATTGTCACAGGGTTATTATACCTCGGGATTGCTTGGTCGCTGTTAACACCTGCCCTCCTCTTCGTTAAAGTGGTGATACTAATGAATAACAAGAAGAATTCAGGTGGTCGGAATGTTCATGTTTATCGATGTATAGATACACTATTAGTGATGTCTATGTAGATTAATTATCTATGGACAGTCGTTCTCTTGTGGTCGTGGTGTTACCACCGCGGGCGTGCGAGCTTTGATGCAACTTATAAAGATAAGATATGTGTAAGATTATATAGTATATTAATTGTCTTATTAATGTGATTATTTTTGAGTTTTATTTTAAACCATATAAATTGTGGAATTTTGTTGTAAAAATAATATTAAATAAATAAATGTTACAGATGAAATACATTTTGCGATGGTGAACTGTGTTAAAACAAAAGTTGAAACTATTAAAATATTTGCGCAAATGATGTTTCGGGCGTTTGCTAGTACTTTATATAACGTTTAACTTACACTTCAAGTAGTTCTCATGATTTGGCAAAACGTCGATTTGTGAATTATAATAAAAAGATGAAACAGATGTTATATAATCAAACAAGGCCGATTGAAGATAAATAAGCATTGAAACACACCTCGCAATGCATCAAGGTAAGGGAAGTTAAACAATTTCTCAAAACGAATTTCGCTTTACCAAATAGACCTAAATGCTCATTTACCATGAGGTGAAATTCTAAGTAATCACACGCTAACTTATGTAAAAAGGAATAAAAATGTTACTCGTATAGAAATGCGATAAGAATATCACATACAGTGAAAACTCATTTCGACTTTATTGAGCCTTAACTTAGATTTTTAGGTGGTTTATTATTCTATGCGTAGTTTAATACAATTATCAAATTAAGCAATAATACCTAATTAGGTAAAAATATTGTAGTCACATTTACAAGCAGCAATGCAAAGGTGATAAACTGAAACCTATATCTTGCTTGAACCATGCTTGACATAAAGCTTGCTTCGAGTCATAGATAGTAAAACAAAGTTGAAGACACAGAGTGTTATAATCGCTTAGCAACAAAGCCTTTTAAAAATGATTAAAAAAACCTTGAAGATTCGAATGATTATTCGAATTGGCATAGCATGGCATGGGACCGAATATAAGTAAAGGAACAAAAACGCAACGCACCCCGTCGACAAATCAGATATAGTTCGGCATAAATTGGCAATCCGGTCTAGTTTTCAACCAGGTTTTGTCGATAGACAAACAGGATAAAAATTGGAAAAACAAAACATCCAAAAGCCGATTAATTCATCGATTTGACATCAATCACGTTAACCCGACTAAGTTATGTAAGCGCTAAGTGCCGGATGGAGCTAAGAGTTTTTTTTGTCAGGATGGCTTATTTTCCTGATCGGGCGAACAAAGTTAAAATCGGTTAAAGTTTCATCGGGTCGGTTTTGCTGTTTAATAAATATTGCCGTATAAATGTGTGTGGACCCGGTTATGCATATTACAATACAAGTATGTAAGCCGTATATGTATTCGCGACATTTTGTAGGCCGGCGTGCATTCTACGTCTTAACTTGACGGCGTTGCCAGTATTGACAAAATACAAATGATAAAGCGTAGTCATTTGAACAATACAACAGTGGGCGATGAGATGTTTTAAACCTTTCCCAATGCAGCACGTTAAAAACGAAATTCTTTATTTTTTAGCACGTATTATTATATGTCAATGACGTGTTAATTACGTTACCTACGTGCAAAAAATAAAAAATGTATTTCAAATATACATACAAAGTAAGGACCGGGCGCAGACTGAAACTCATTAAGTTAACTATATAAACCCTTCATATTGTCACCACATTATGATCACCGATGCCGTTGTATTTGATATACTTAGTTTACTTAAAAATAAAATATAACTTGCCATATTAGTATAGAAAATATAATGAGGGTACCTAAGAGAACTCTTCGTAGTGATTTCAAAAGTTTTAAGTTTGGCAGCCCGTATAATTTGAGATAGAACAGTGAATTCCAAGGATCTTATCTGCTATCGTTTTGAAAGTAAACAGAACTTAGCGCAACAGCGAAAAAAAAACAAATTAAATTTTCCATTAAAGAGCTGTATTAACATCCGTAGCCAGCATTATTTCGTATAGTACTATATTTCGTTACTCAGCAATAATTATTAGGTTTCAATTCAACAAAATTTTGTTTTTGTAATTCAAATAAATTGTTCACAGCCTACTGGGCCATATTCAACTGCTGATTACAATCATCAATGGCGGTCCGCTAATTCAAAGCGTTGGTGAATTCGCTTGCACAAGTCTATCTACGAGACATATTTAAGTAGACCAAGAAATTATTTTTTAAATAATAATGATATTTTTTTATAATGTCCTTGCAGCAGTTCCTATTCCATATCGCCCGTGTTTTTGAAGTATTGACGAGGACCCAAACAATAAACAAACTTAGTCGAAGCGGAGTGCAGCTGCAGTTCGTATTAAAAACGGAGCATTTTATAAGGACAGTCGTCATTAATAATTCGGGTTTTTCATTTACCCTTTCATTTGGAATTCTAAAACTCTCAGTCGTCGCAAGCTCACTCACAAATCGCCTCGTATGTCTCGCATCGCATGTTCGCAAATCGCTAATAATGTTCCTGTTAATAGCTTAATAATTTTAAACATTCTACTCTTCCTTATATTTGTATCAATTGAAAATGTAATTTATATCAGCACCGAAATGCCTCACAAATCTTGAAAATTAAATTCATTTAACGAAGAATAAGTTTTTAAAATTACATCCAAATCGGTATTCGAAGTTTAAATGATGGGTATTTCAAGTAGTTCAAGAAACTTGAAAGTTTCGAGTTTGCTAGTTTATCAGAAATGGGATTGCAGATTTTGCTCGCTGAAATAGTATTGAATCGTCTTTTATTTATTTTGAAAGTTAGGGCCATCTTGAGAATTGGAAAAATAAAATATGAGGAGTGAGGGCAGACAAAAACAATATGACTACTTTTCATACTAGTTGAGCATATCTAACAGTGTACAATGTAGTGTGCAATATAAACTTTCCGGAAATCATTACATTTACGTGACGCACACGATATGACATCACAGGAAACGCCAGCTAGTTTTTTTTTAATTTTTTAAATATGGATATACTTGGTACAAAATATTTTTAAAATTCTTTAAAAATATATTTTTAAAATTATTTAAAAATATTTTTTTTAATTATTTAAAAATATTACTTAAATGCGCAGCTTAAAAAATCAGTCTTGACTTGATATATATATTTCCCATCGGACACGACGAACCCATTTCGTAATAAGCACGCTGTAATGAATTACCTCGTGTCTTGTGTGAAATTTTTACAGTCAATTTTTTACTGCTTAGTCTAATGGATATGCACCAACCAGGAGTTTAATATAAATACGAGGAAATCGCATCAAAATTCAATGTGAAACAAATATAAACATGTCCTCGTAACAAATTAGACTAATACATAGGCAAATGCTGATAATGTGTTGATTGAAACCTAAATACTGTAATAAAAACCTAAATTATTAAGTAATTCGGTGAGCATACAATTGCTTTTTATGATATATATGTTAATAGTTGACAAACGTTCAACCGGGTCATATGGTGTTAAACGGAAAGTACCTGGAATTGACATTGAACATAAGAAACAAAAAAATAAGTTACGTCATAATACTCACCTCGATCAATGACGGATTAAACAGCAAGTGGATCTTGTGCCACTGGCCGTCGTTAACGCGCGCCGTGTGTAGTATCTGCCCGCGAGCCATTTTCACGCGAATTGTCCCCTCCAGTATCTCCACTCCCAGAAAATCGGAGCCTCTACCGCCCCCCGGATTATAAAGGACGATAGCGTTTTGAGCTATCGTTTTAAATTCAATTAACCACCTGCAATACGAAATTCATCTATATCTGTTCTGCATCCACATTGCATAGTAAAGAGAGCATTTACTAAACGATTACCATAAAAAATAATTGTTTCTTTACTTTAAGTTTACTGGTATTTTAAATACAAAAATATTATTTGAATATATCTATACTAATAATAAAATTATAACTGATCGCTTTCTGTACATGAACGATGTATGAGAAAAAACATTATTACTTCTTAGAATTCTTATTATTAGTTCTTAGAATTTTTGTCTGTTTGTCTGTGCGTTTGTTCCTACTAATCTCAGAAACGGCTCAACCGATTTCGTTCTGGTTTTCACTAATGTATTGCAGTAATCGTCACTTAATACTTCAAGTTTTTTTCATTGCAATCCGTCCATAAATAAAAAAAGTTATGAATTAATTTAAAATAATGTAAGGCTTAGTTTTCCTGTAGCGAAGCGAGGGCAGTTTGCTAGTCAAAAATATAATTCTGTACATACCTCCCTCCCGCTCTAGAGTTAATCTTTGGTAGAATTAAGTATGCATTGTCATCCACAAAACTAATGTCGGAGTTTATATCGGCATCAAATTCTGGCGCACAGTTCCAAGTAACGCCTTCGACACGAACGGATCCCGTGCGGCTCCGAGCTTTGTCGATTATTTTTATAGCATTATAAAAGACCTAAAAGCCCCCAATAATACGATGAAACAACCTTCTTCAAAACGAGTCTACATAATAATAATACATGCAATAAATTCAATGATTCTAATTTATTACACGTACATCTTCCATGCAACCACGGAAGTTCTCCATGTGCCCGAGAAATAGCTCCGAGAAGTCTCCTTGACCGCCGAGAAAAACTCCAAAATGTATGTTCAATTCGAAAAACTTCCCGGGTAGTCTCTTCTTTACGGTACTGTCATCCACCTAAAAATAATGACGCGATGTCAACGACATTTCCACTCGCCCGTGACGCATGAGTCATTTATACACTCATATATTTTATATGCGTCCATGCATAATGTACAACCATTAGTATGGTAACAATAGAAGCGTGCTCTTACGCTTGTGGTAAAGTTGCCGCTATATGTTTGAATCGTAACTCAAGTGTTTCTCAAACTTTGTCCATCTCAATCACCTACTCAAAGTACGCAAAGTTGGAAGCATTTATGTTGGTGTATTGCAATGTCTGTATTGCAAGACTGAAGTGGCAATTTCGAATCTGGATCATGGTTTCCTTTAAATAATATTTAAAACTTTTCCACAACAATATTGACGTAAAACTGCTGCAAGTGATAAGATTATTTACATTGCTATACTTTGCTGATATTAATGTTACTAATATACTGTTAGTGAAGTAAAATCTAAGCAGGCAATAAAACTTTAAAGGGAGATCATACCACTTTTTAATTATTGCTGGTAATATCGTGCTTTTTTTAGAACATGGTTCTAAAAGTTTTAACTATGTACTCTGTGCTCTTATCTTTACCATTTCTTAAATACTATATTAATAACACTTCTAAACAATTCCTTAGATATAATTGTATATTATAATAATACTCTGATATCTTTAAACCTGAAAAAATCAGTAATAAAATAAAAAATAATGTGAAAGTACAATACCTTCATGGTGATATTTGCTTCTCTTCTAATGATGCTAATGTGATGCCATTGACTATCATTCAGTTGAATGCCTTTAGGGGAGGCAAGCTCACTCTCACCAGCCCCCAAATTTATATGCAACTTCAATCTACTATTTTCCAAACGTATCTACAAGTTTTATAAGACTTTTAATTCTTGTTTTACTTAAAATATGTTTTTGTAATTTCGAATGATAACTTTTTTTGGATAGTGATTTATGAAATAGGTAAGAAACCAGGAAAGCAAACATTTACGAAAAAGTTACATTAAGAAAAAAATTAATAAACTTTTGGAACTTAAAAAGTATACAATAAAATTTTACGAAAAAAAAAACGAATTGAAGACAAATCATTTATGTATAGTATATGTATCATTTAAAAAAAAAAAGCTTGAAATTGAGTTTCATATCAATTATTTCTGTTACATGGGACTTTGGAGGATTACAAGTTATATTTAGAAAAACATGATATTTACCATACAATAATCAGTTTTTCCTGCAGCTAACATTAATAAGGCGTCGGATAGATGCGTTCGAAATCTAAAACTAATATCAGTTGTACCCTTGGCCTCTTGTAGGGGATATGAGATATAGCTGGAGCCATAGAAGGATGCTACAACAGATTTATTATTATGTAAAAAATATTATATTGAAAGATTTGATATGTTTAAAAGAGGATATAATTGAAATGATTATATATTTTAATATAGAAGAAAATAACATATTAATATATTTTAGGCATTTTTTTAGTTTTCATTATTTTATTTGAATCAATTATGTAAGTCATTATAAAAGTACACATTAATGAATTTTAGAAGTACAATTGCTAATAACTTACCTTTGTCATAGGCCCAAACGGCCGATGTTATTAGAAAAAAAATTATAATTAACTTCATTTTAAACAAAACAAACTTCAAATATTTAGAACTGCAAATAATTAAAACTTAATTACACCACAATGTTTTAGCACTCGCTCTCCAATATTGAAATTTAATAGTCCAAAAATAGAAAAATGTTTAGGCATCTTTCGAGTCAACAGACAACAAGCCACAAGGCTTCAGGCGTGGCGTCACACACGAAAACATAACACGAAAAAAGTTTAAAGATCACTACTTTTCTCGTAATTAATCATTTGTTCACTTTTAAAAAGTTTGGTGTCAAATATAAAGTTTATGAGTTAGTTTGAAAATTGTGCATATAGTCGTAATCAAATGGTTGCAACAACCTAAAACACGACCGCTAACATCGAACGCGTGCCAACTACTGACTACTGTGTACACCGTTAACTGCCCTGAGGTGGGGTGAGCTAACTTCAATTCGCTAAACTGAACTGAGTATTGAGTGAGCTCAGCTGAGCCAAGACTGCGGCTTGAGAGTGAGCCTGTGAAAGAGACAGAAACAGAGCGAAAGCGAGCTGAGCCATCGATTTAAATAAGAAGTTTACTTTTAGATTCCCAACTCTCATAATTTAAACCACAATTTGTCGCCGCGCCATCTTAAAAATTATAAATAAGATTCTTCTGCTAATTACAAAATAAAAGTAATATGACATCAAAATAGTCTTTTATTGAATTTATTGATTGTCCAATTAAAAAAATGGAAAATAACTAGAATTGACATGATACAAATGTTAAACATCTTTACATGCGTTGTGTTTAATAATAAGACAAATTTTAATTGATTTTTTTTATTTTGTTTACTAAAATAAGTTAAACAAAACACTTCGGCATTATAACAGGACTTAAGACTTACAGTACGACATAAAAGAGTTGAAAATAAATGAGGGCGCCACCATCGCTGATGTAGCAACACAGTCAAGTAAGACGCAACCGATCTTGATACTTGTACATTTTTATTTTTTTGCTA
>PDGT01000018.1:3635184-3663335 GCA_003671415.1 Megathymus violae
CCTCTACCTCTAGAAATCTGGAAGTGAAACCTAAAAACTGCCAAGATCAATTTTAATGAGCTTTTATCAGTACCTTTTTTGACGCCCGCTCATTTGCGGGATGGATGCGTAGGGCACTCAGTTCATAAGGGTCACCTTTCCCCCCTGCTGAAAGTCAGTACAATTCATTTCTCCTGGTGTAAGGAAGGGCCCCGCCGTTGTGCAACAATCCCAATGTCCACTGTCTTTACCGAGATCGTGGGCAGCAGTCCCCCAGATCTTTTATGGTGGTCGATTGTGTATCTACGTACTATTCTATATCAATGAACGGAACCGTGCTCGAGTGTTTTTTAACTTCGTGTTACAAATTAGTACAGTTTTGCAAATTTGAGTAAGTATACTACGAGTAAATGTTGCTACGTATGGGACAAAGCCTCAAGCATAAAATATAGATGAGAAAAGTATGACAAGAAATCACTTAATAATTTATTTATAAAATATATATAATTCTGATAATGACAATATAAATTTCTTTAATTCCCGCTACCTGTCAAAATAATTTTCAGAATTCCATAAGTGCAGACGATAAATAATTCAGCTAACTAAATTATAAATGGAACATAAAAAAACTATATTTGGTTAAGTTTATATGACTTATATTCCATTAGTTATGAAACTGACAGTTGTAAGCAGAGTATTTCAACAACATACCTGTAAAAATTATGTTTCATTTTTATACAACATAACAATATATATAGCAACAGTAAAATAGTGAAGATAATATTAAAGCACGTCTACAAACAACATCAACAACAAGATCAACAATGACACAATTTTGAAAATAACCGGTCTGGCGCGATTTTTCCGTGGCTCCGACTCACAAATCTCGTAACAGCTCCCTCTCAATGCCACCCGCTAAGTTTATGCTGTTAATCGCGACTCGTGCATTTCCTTATAAACATCATACTAAATTGCTAACAATATTTTATGAAACAGCGTATAGTTTAATGTTAAAACTTAAAACTAAATTGTTCTTGAATGAAATACCTCTTATAACTTTTACAATCTATTATCAAGATGTATACATTACTTAATAAAATAGTCTATTTATACAAGCCGCAGACTGTATAAAAACCTTATTACAAAACCCTGGCAAAACCCGATCTGTAGCTTCCAATTTATCGGACATACTCCCGACGTAAGAAAAAAATATACTTAATATAAGGAATACTGCCGTTTTTATATCACCATCATCGATACATCACATAATATCCAGTTTTTAAATAGGTGTTCGTCCTCAGACAATTAGAAAATTTTAAGGACTGAAATCCAATCAACCAGTTATAGTGCGTATAATCATATTACGCTTTTTCTGTGGGTATATAGACATGTATAAAAATATTTCTTCCAAAGCGAAGGGAGGATAGGTTGCTAATAAGATAATTTTATATAATGATAAGTGAAGGTCAAGTGTAATAAATGTAATGTTTGAGAAGTAGAAATTGGGGTACAAGTGGCTCCATCCATCCTTGAGCCCCAGCCAACCTCACCTGCTCGTGGTGCATCTTATTAAACAAAGGGTAAGAACTTTGCGTACAATTCCCCTTGTATAACACCTCCACCGACCATCCTCTTTCTGGAATCAAACGTTAAGCGTTGGAAAGCTACTCCTTCGCATTCACCTTTCCTGAATACGCATCCGTAATTTTTTTACACATCCGGACGTCAATGAACGCCCACGCGGTCCGAGGAGCAGGATCGTTGAGGATATGACCTCCCTTCAAATCTTATACCTAACATTAACATACCTTGTAAAATTAGACAAGGTTTGAAAATTTTATAAACTATTAATTTTCTGCTTAGATCGTTAATGGCTCTTTCGTGAGATTTTTTTGTGCAACAACGTGTAATTTACTTGACTTATTTTACTGTTAATATTACCCCCTTTCGTCCCCACCAAGTTGTTAACTGCCACCGCTTGAGCAGCTTTTATTTAGACGACGGATTATATATCTTTCTAACTTTAATGCTCCAAAACCCATAGTTTATCTTTACTTGATGTTTATTTCAAAACATGGTTGAATATATTAATCCCAAATTAAATAAAAACATGTCGTGGCAAGTATCAGTGTTTGATCCAATAATAGACCTGGCTTTACGTTTGTTATAATATTAGGAACACAATTTGAACATAATAATATTATTAAATTTTACAGTCGAGTAAACTTTGTTTATTATAAATAAATTTTACCGCGTTTAGAGTACTGAGCAAGCTGTTCAATCTCAGAACAAATATTGTGGAAAGAAGACGATTATAATAATACTAAAATAAGTAACAAATGTCAATTTCCTTTAAACGTACCTAGCTGTTATGATTTTTAATTTTGTACAATAATAAATTCCACAAAATCGGGAGTATTAATAACTATAAACAGATGGCACTTTTTACAATTTACATGTATGGTTTAATATTCTTTACATAGATGTCGCTTACTGATACTTATAAATGATAGTGATAAAAAACATCATATAATATTATGTAGATATTCAAATAATCCTATAAATTAATATTAAATGTGGAATATATGTATTATAAATTGCAAATTAAAAATTTCAATATTTTTATGATAACTATAACAATTCTTATAAGCGTATATATAATCTATGGCCTCTGCCAACCAATTTGTTAACGTCAAACATATTTTTCAATTTTTCATACTGTATTTCATAACGACTTGTTCCGCAAAAATTCATGATTTTAAACCGAAAGCTTTTATGAATTACAGTTTCGTTTTATGTTTAGGAAAGGACCTTTTTGTCGTTAAATAATATTAACATGTCATAGAACAAAAATTATTGTGTACCTGGACGCATTAGTATCGAAGGTATGTTTAATTGTATTGTTTTTAGATACATTTCTTGTTAAAGGTCTTGTACCTTATGCTTAATTTGATCTTCAATCGTACTAATTACTTTCTAATTTTAGGTTTGCTTACTGTGCTTCATGGGTTCCAGAAAAAGACAAGAGAACGATTTAATACATGGGCTATAACCCATAGGTGGAAAACATATGTCGCGACCATTCTGAGGATAAATATTTATGTCGCAACAATAAGATCCACTTAATTGCACTGCCTACGTTAAATATGCCAGATATGTTTAAAGAATAAACATCTTTTCTATATGTTACATATCTTATACAAAAATGAAGACTTTTTTGGAAAACTTGTTATCTATACTAATATTATAAAGAGAGTATGGAAATTATGTGAGTTAATGTGTATGCAAAAAGTAATTTGAAAAATTCTTGTACCATTTGAAAGCTTCATTATTCCAGATAGACATTATAATATTTGTTTAACACATGTGGAGGCTTGCGTGGACTGGTAGTTAAATATAAAGAAATCTTTAAACTTAATGTAATTGATTACCATTACAAATTACTTCAAACTAAAATAGTATTTAAGTTTTTATGAAATCACATTACCTAAATATTTCTATATGTTCTAGGTGTATACTCAACATATACTGTTTTAATTTCTGAAGAAAGACTGCCATTGCAAGAACTTGTGAATTTTCTTAATTCTTCAACATTAACAGGTACAGATATGATAATTTATTAACACAATATACACAATTGATTTAGAAACAATTATAAAGAGAGATATAAACAGCTTGTAAACATATTAGACAGAAAGTAGATAAGACTGATATAAAGGTGCATCTTTGGCTTTAGAATAGTATTAGCTTCTTAAATTATGGTATGACAATAAACAGCGAATGTGATTTCATATTAATTGACAAATTTTTCTTCTTCAAGGTTTCCTGTAAATGCAGTTCAAAAAGAAAAATGGAATAGAATGTTAAACCAGATAGATAGGGTTCCTCACAAAGTTTACAGTAGACATTTTAAGGGCAACTATTTTCTTCTACTAAATCACTGACATGTTAATGAAGAATCTATACCTCCAAAATTTGTTGGTTATTTCCTTTCTGAGGGCAATAAGTTATATCGATTTACATCAAAGAATTAATTAAAACCAATAAGCATTATTATTATTGTTTTCTTTAGTACCATTTAATCATGTTTTGTTTTATCCTCTCAAATATGGTTAAGTTTAGAAGAAGCGAAGTAAAGAGAAGTTACTAGGATTAGCATGGTGTTATTCATTTAACATGTAATAATTAATTAAGAGAACGAATCGAATACAGCAAAGAAACCTGTGATGGAATAGTCTACATTCATGTCGATAATATATGGACGTGAATTTGACTTCACAAAAAGTGACGCACTCAGTGTATTTTTCACGCACTTTCAAATTTGTTTTAGTGACGCGATTTTGAGATGAGTGGTCCTCTATTACGTAACTCTATGGTAAATAGTTTGAAAATAGTCCTACGGTAAATTTTCTTGTATCTCTTTCTCGCAAGTAGGATTTTCCGTAAAGCTCGAAATCTCACTCGCACATTGTGTTCCTCTATTACTATTATATTACCACTATGACTCTGTTTTGTATTACGCGCGGAAAAATAGTTCCGTTACACTCGCACTAAGAATAAACGATACATTTTCAATTTATCACTATTAGTGAAATATCGATAACAATGTTTTCAGTACCGATACGTTCATATATATAATGGCAGTATGTAAATATCGATATTATTAACATGTAGTTATTTTATTTATTTCTAATTAAGATATTTTATTCAATGGTACTAAATGTACTAATATGTTTACTTGTAATATATAACTCTGCCTTTATTATAAAACAATATGGTATCCTATTGTAACACGTATACATGGCTAACATATTGTAACGAACATATTGTAACTCTATAATTTAGTCTATGACGGAATAAAATCTTCGCATGGCAATGGCGATGACAACTTGAAAATATATTTAACTATTGAACCATGACATATCAAGTAGCCTTAAGATTAAATTCTTGTATAGTTTTATAATTGCGTCCGTAACCATATATTATAATATTTATATATAGTCACTTATATCGGACAAGAATGAATAACAACGCAGCTGCTGCTCTACAAGTAAGTATATCGGAATAAGTCAATTTTAATATCATACTCTAAGAATATTGCGTGTTATACCTCTGGCGCGGGAGAGTAGTTTTCCTAAAAAACTAGAAAAAAGTATGTTTGAAAAAATTAACTCCTACCTATAATATTAGTGTTGACTCGCATGTCGATCATGGTATTACTAATTCAGTCCCTGGCCTGGACATATTTATGATCGATATATGTTTGTGTTTGTAACTTGGTTAAGTATGATGTTCTAATTGCATTCTTGTCACACTTAATTTTCACTGTTGTGCATTTTATAAGCACCATGTTTTTTTAGGTTGGTGAGATATTTCGCGAGGCAGGCGCAGCTTTTAACAAGCTCTCAGAAATGACAATGTTGTTGCACCCAATGGGGGACACTCCACAAGGGTATGTCCCACTGACTAATTTAAAGTTGTATTATTACTTTCATTTCATTTCACAAATAAGCCATCAATAAAAATTAGATATTCTTGGTTTTAAAGTTAAAAGACTAATTAATAAACATATCCACTGTTACATTCCTACCTTTGAGTCCCTTAACTGTAGAAAAAATACAGCATAAATTTTAATATCATAAGATGTAATGTTAAATATAAAAATAAGATGGACTATAAATAAACGTGTTTAACTAAGCTGTAAGCATATTACAGTCCTGGTATCTCCATATTTTTACTTATTGTTTAAACAAATTAAGATTTATGTAATACTGTTATTCTGGACCAGCATACCATAATTTATGTTATGTTATATCATGTGATAGTCACCAATGTACATACACAATACCAAAGGCATCATTAACCTTTATTGACCAAGATAGAAGCAGTGGACTAACTTGTCAGGGTTTTAGACATTGCAATCAAAATAAGTAAAAACAATTCATAGTCAATTTTAAAAGCCATGTTAACAAGATTAAGAATACTACCATCATGCTTAGACGAAGTTGAAATAAATCTAGGTGGTACATAGCCTCCAACACCTTTTCCAATTTTTACAACTACTCTACTCTCCCTTTTAATATTTATATAATTTGTTCAAATGTTCAGTCATTACTAAAATAATTTTTACTCATCCAACAACATCGAACATATCATCATCCTGACACTTGATGATAATCACAAGTTTTCAAATACACTCTTTAATATTGTTCTTTTGACAGTAGCATTAATTTTAGTACCAATATTTTTGCATAGATAGAATTGCACTCTGATGAAGAACAATACTGTTAATTGATTTCAAAATAATTCTCTTATATAAGGTATTTAGCAGGTTATAAATGTATATACATAATTGTAATAATTTAACAAAAAGTAACTAAAATAAAATGACCTATAGAAATTGACTTTAATTTTTTTTTACATTATTTGTTTATAATGAAATTGATTCATTAAGAGTTATCAATAATTTTAATTTTACTTCAAAGTTTGGGTAGTAGGCTGATATTACATCAGTGGGCAACCTTATATCATCTTTATTCAGAATATCCATTTTTTTTGTGCATATTCACAGTGCATTAGATAAGTATACTGACAAACAATTGTGCAATTTTTCTAGTGGCAAATGGACTGAGGATGAGGTTGAGATGCTGCGATCGTGTGTACATCGATTTGCTGTGGATCTGAACAAGATCAGTCTTCACATGAAGAATAGAACAACGTAAGTAACATACACCAAAAAAATGCTTGTAAACTCTTTACTTGTTCGGAAAGTGTTAGCGCTCCTACACACTAGCGGCTAGCCGCTTTTCAAGTTTTATATGCAGGCACTTGTAATTGTATGCACATAACCCACAAAATTTCAACCGCGACAGTTGAATGGAGAGCCGTGGCCCGCTTCGCGGTTGTCTGCCATCTTGTTTATACGCACTGGCGATGAGGCCAACCGGCGATGAAAAGTTTATCTTCGTGCTTTTTCAGTACTTGAAAACAATTTGCGAAGTAATCAAATTCGTGGTGTTTCTAAAGAAAGATAATACGAGCTACCTTGGAGGCCGTTGGCCGCCAAAGCGGTTAGCTGCTATTCCAATTGCGACCGGCGGCTAGCTCTTCAAACGAACCGCCTAGGCGGCTAACCGTGCGTAGGTGCGCTTAAATAAATTTGAGAAACATGTGTTATGTTTGAGCCAGAATTTTACTATTGAAGAAGAAGTAATTAAAGCTAGTGATTAATGTTTGTTCTACAACTTTTGTATTATTATACAACATTTAGACAGCAGTATGGCTACAATAACGTCAGAGAAACATGTTTGCACTATGAGAGTGGAGGTGAATTGAATGCTGAACATTTGTTTCCATGGCTTTTAATGGTTTTATATTTAGGTTATTAATAATAAAGTTACCATTGCTTTTAATACTGACTATTACATATATTAAAATAAATTTCAGATCCCAAATTCGCACTACCCTGAAGAAGAAGGCGTACGATGAAGCAGGTATACCTGTCCGCCAGGTAAGCAGTACAGTGGCCGGTCTGAGGCTGCTGCCAAAACCTCAGGTAGTCGCCTCACACAGCGTCATCAGCCAACAGTGCGTGTTAGGAAAAAATGCCGAGGTTCAGAACTCCAGTAATTTATCTCAGAATATTAGCTTTTTTATATTTGGTTAGTGACACAATGCATCTTTTTCTTTTTAGTATATTTCGAGAGCTTTGCCTCGCACTTGGCTAATGAGGCATGTGCTACTGGAGTTATAGGACTAAATTGCGTAAGCAGCCCATGTTTTGCGAAAAATAGAGCTGCTTAACGGATTTTGTAGGTTTAATAACATTTGCTTATGAATATTGGTTTAAGTAAAAGTCAAGTAAGTTATTCTGAAAAATTTTTCATTGATATTTACTTTCACGTTATTTTTATTGGCAGATGCTCGGAATAATTGTTTTTATTATTATTGTAGTTGTACATTGAACATTGTATTTAAATAATTAAAACTTATATAGCACACTGAATCAATTTGAAAATATTTCAGATCTTTATAGCATACTGTTTTTTACATAGTAGTTACCTGCTATAAATAATTAATTAAAAACGTGGGGCACTCACTAACTTTTGCGATATTAGAAAATAATGTAATAAAGTTTACAAATTTCATGCATCTAAAACAAATTTTCTAGTTCACAGTGTCTCTTCTTAAACCTGCTCGAACGTTGTTCACGCAATTTCCTACGGTGAAAAATATATTCCTTGAGTTAAGTCTTTAGTTACTAAAAAGAAGCGGCATGGTACCAAATAGTGGCTATAATTCGAATGACGCTAAAGTTTAAGCGGTTAGTTGTGCAAGTTCAGATTCCTTTCTGTATCGTATTGATAAATCTAATATTCATTATGTGTAATAATGTCGTAAACTTGGTGAGACGAGCCCATTTCTAATTTACCATTAATACCAGGGCATCATACTATCCGGGCTTGTTTTAAAACGACGCTGAGTTTACGTAGCTGGCCAGCTACACACGGCTTTCGGAATGGCTTATGTAACTATTCTCTTTCGACAAACATGTTCGTGTAAAATCTGCAACTATTCCTGATCGAATTTTCAATATCTTCAGAATCCCTACACAGTTAATTCTTCTTCCGTAACAGCCGTAAACGAGCGGCCGATTTTTCAATTCCGACTATTAGTTTACACTCTCCCAATATACATATGTTTATGTATCTTATTCAAATTTTCAATAGTTGATAAAATACTTTTTATTTATCCGCTCAAGTTCAAATACATATTTTTTAAACTGTAATGGATGACACTTGTTGTTAATACTATTGTTTCAAAAATTAATTCATTAATGAAATATAATTAATTAATTTTAGTTTTATATGTGTGTAATTATTTAATAAAAAGTAGGTATAATAACTTTATTTTTTTTAATTATTGCAAAAATTTTCAAGTGTAAATAAATTGAAACATATTAACGGAGTTACTTCTAAACGATTGTATTTTCAAAATGAATCAACTGGCTAATAACGTCTTAAACGTAAAAATTGCTGGGTGGGTGAGTATTATATAGTATCTGCAATATTATAATACTATTTGTATAATGTAATATTTTTATTTTTATATTTTTGATGTAAATGTCACTTAAAAATAATTAGGTTAATATTTTGCTTACCCAAAACATTACAGAAACTTTCAACATTTCTGTTCGGGAAACATTTTAGGTTCCATTTGCAATTAAACTTTTATTAATGAATTATTCCGCATGTATTCTATCTTACAGTTCTTCTTACATACTTGAATAAATTTAAATGACATTTTAATTACATAATTCTACTTATTTTAATGTTTTTCATTAAACATATATAAACTTACTTACTTTCAAGATTTCAGGAGGCAAGCTGTATGCTTATTTAAATATATATAGTGTTTATATTTAAATAGCTTTAAAGATAATGTAGCGAATTTTCCAAAATGTAAACTATAAATATATTGAATGTTAAAAAGAGACAGAATTGAATGCCGCAAGAAGCAATCAAATTAATTTATTTGTATGAAAGATATACCGAAAGAAATGTTCGCTCCTGATTTTGTGGAACCGCAGTTCTTATAAAAGCAAAGCAAAAATTCGGGAAACATTTGGAAATTACTGGATACATTTTGCACTGCATACCTTCATGCTCTCTTAGTCACGCGTATATCGACATACTTTTGATATGGTTCGCTGCGCGTTATGTACGTAAGAATATTGAGTTAAAATAATAATAACAGGTCTTTACCTATGAAATTACCGTTTTTCATGCAATAAATAAAGCGTATATTTTTTCTATATTTTTTATTTCTATTAATCAAAGTAATCACCAATGCAATCAATGCATCTTTGCCAACGCATTGGTAGCTTATTGATGCCCTTTTTGAAAAAATCAGCTAGACGGGAGGCAACAATATCTTCAAAGGCATTTTGTACTGCCTCTCGGGTATTGAATTTTTTTCCCGCCAAGAAGTTATCCAATTTCTAGAAAAAGTAAAAGTCTGTGGGCGCAAGGTCTGGTGAGTACGGCGGATGACGGAGAACTTCCAACCCCAGCTCTTGTAGCTTAGAGACCGTCTGCTGTGCAGTATGAGGTCGCGCGTTGTCGTGCAGGAGCAGTGGAGCTGAACGATTGACTAAAGCTGGTTGGAGACGTGCGAGCTTCGCCATCATTGTGTTCAATTCTTCACAATACACATCTGCAGTAATGCTCGTCCCGTTTGGTAAGAAGCTGTGATGAATTACCTCCGCATTAGACCACCAAACAGTGACCATCAGTTTTCTAGGGGTAAGTTTTCGTTTAGGGCATTGTTTGGGTGCTGAACCAGGGTCCAACCAACTTGCTGAGCACTTACGATTGTCGAACAGGATCCATTTCTCGTCACAAGTAACAATGCGGTTCAGAATTCCTTCATTTGTATGCCAGTTGAGCAGTGCAAGGCACGTCTCGACGCGTACTTCGCGCTGGCGACCATTAAGTTCGTGGGGTACCCATTTGTCAAGCTTTTTTACCTTGCCAATTTGACGCAAATGGACCAATATTGTTTTGATGCTAATGTCGAAAGCTGCTGCTAATTCAGCCGTAGATTGAGTTTCATCAGCTTCCACAATCGCCTTTAATTCGTCATTGTCGACCAAAGTTTTCGGACGACCACGGGGTTCATTTTTCAGGTCAAAATTTCCAGAACGGAAGCGGGCAAACTAATAACGGGTGGTGCGTTCGTTTGTAGTGTTCGCTCCGAAAACGTCGTTGATGTTGCGTGCCGCTTGTGCCGCTTTGCTGCCACGACGGTACTCATACTCCATAATTACTCGAATTTGTAACGTATCCATGATGACGAAAAATGATCGAATGCGTTGAAAACAAAACACTTACTATTAAACAAATGACGATTTTAGAAAAAAAATATTCCATGTTTTAAAAATAAAATTAATTTGAAATTAGAATTATCAGCCAAAAAAAAAAATATTTTGATTTGAAATGACCAGTACAGCAGAACGGCAATTTCCTAGGTAATGACCTATTATTACAGCTTTGGTTTCTATAACCTTTCATTCAACCTATGACATTCAGATCGGGTTACACCAGCGCAAGTAACATGTATCCGAAGATCGTAAAAGCGCATAAATTCCAACGAATCAACACGAAGGAAACAAGCTACTTAAATTATGTAACTACAACCTATCTTCCCTAGTACCAAGCTGCACTGATCGGGTTCGATACTAATAGAATTTGAATAAAGGTAGCATTACTATACGATGTTAGTTATAAAACTTTATGGTGTTCTAACGATTTTATTTTAAGATCTTGTGATACTAAAATGAATATGCCATAGAGTTATATAGCTGACACATTCGCAGTTCCTACGTAGTTTTTGTTCGGTTTGCTGACGCGCTGGTAGAATGAGTTGGCTGGTATCCAAATCGTCACCGCTGACTAACATCTCTTACTAACCTTTATATAAGTCTGGAATATGAGGTAATAGAGATGTGCAGTTTAAGCTTTAAGTGTAATATCTGAAACCCCGTAAAACGTACTATGCAGCACCATGCAGATAGTTCCGTCTAAACGAGGCTCAAATGTTATTCATATACATTTTTAAATGCAATCAATTATGTGTTTGTATAAACACTATTATTTGAAAATCTATTATTTAAATTATTATTAAGTATCTCGATATTATAATAAATTACAATTTAAGGATCTCATTTAAACCTATTTAGAATTGTTTTAAAATTTGAACAATATTATTTAATGACATTAATTATAAATTTGCACAGACATTTATTTGGATTACAATGAGTGTGAGATGTATGGTTTAACTATCGTTTGTGCCGTGTTTTGCGAATAAATTATTTGAATTGAGAATCGAATCGGATTTTGTAAAAAAGATGGCGTACGCTTGAGCAATGATTCTAATACCTAAAAGCGTAGGGAACAGAGCTTTATCAAGCGTTAAGTTTAACAAGTTTTAGGAACGTAGACGTAAAATCTGTCATTATTCGATGAAACTAATACATGACCAATGATAGATTGACTTAGGATGTTACACAATCATCAGTTATGTTTAAATATAGGAACCGAACTTTCACAAACGATATCGGTTTCTCTTGCGTTTAAGATTTCCTTAGTGAATAGCAATAGAGTCGTCAGCCTGCGGACGAGGCTCCCGAGTTTCAGTGAGTAGACCTGTCCACTGAACCTCGTCAACAATATTGAGGGGCGAATGGAATCTATGACCAACTTATAGGGTTTATGCACCCAGATATTACAGAATTACTATAAACACATATGTGTTCACACCTGCTATATACGTGTGTAATACATCTATTCTTATCTTTATACAGTTGACTATTTGTGTATTCTCAGCAGAGTCAGCAATGATTTAGGTCAAGTCCTGAATTTGCAACAGTGTTGACGTTATACAATCCATGGCGATGTGCGAGCGTTCGCTGTTTAAACTTTGCGTTGTGTGAAATGACAAATTTTATTGAAATATTTAAAAACTTTTAGTCAGTATCGCCGGTAAATTTATGTTAGCCTCCGGCTGACAGACCATTGTGGAAAACGGATAACTGTATTATTTTAATTATCATTAAAATAAGTAAATAAAGACGATGATATCATGTCGGTCGTTCCAGAGTAGAGAACACAGTATTAATTTTAAAATTGAGATATAACCATAAGAAAGATTGAATCGAAACCAAAATCAAGTTTGAATGTTTTTTTTATTGATTTTTTCCACTTACATGCCGCTATTTCGCATCAGGCAAATTGGCATGTTCGTCGACTATGATCCCAAAAAATGGTTGCATCCCAAATTAAATTATAAATTGCACGTACGACTTATTATTTTCACTTGTGGTAGGTGACACTGAACATGCTGAACGCTACGGAGAACGAAGTCGACGTGGAAGATCTGACGAACGACGTCAAGTTGGAGTTCGAGACAAGCAGCGAGGAGGTGCCCACCTGAAACTTCTTTCGCTTCGTGTAAAGTAGTGCAATTATTTTGCCGATTGTGATCGCAGCACCACTCGAACAAGTGGCACGTGGCAAATAATAGTAAAGAACTGTTTCCGGAATTAAATTTAGTGTTTAACGTAATACGTATTTGACAATTTTAGTACAACTTTACAGATTTTCACGGGTCAAAACAATTAATCTTAAGCGAACAGACAGCGACAGAAGTTCTCGGTATGTAACATTTTAAAAGATGTGCATTAAATAATATTTCTGAGGCTAAGGAAAATTATACATTGATTAATACTGTAATATAATCTGAATTGTCTTGACAATTATTTTAACGTAGCAGCTCGGAATTAAAGGATTTAAATTGGGCTTATTTCTTTTGACATTATTTTTAATTTTTACATGTAACTAGATTGATATAATAATAAATTAATTTTAAATATAATGATTTTTATTGATTTGATGATTGACATTACTGTATAACCTTAGCGATAGAATGTACATTGGACGTATTTATATTGTTATATTCTGGTTATAAATAAGTATTATATTTTTTCCACAGATACAAATGCAAATTGTATTGATTCCTTTCATTTTGTAATTTTGCTTTATGTTCGAAGATTATGAAATATTAAGTTAAATTTAACTTACTTCTAGTTACAATGTAAATTATTATACGTTAAAATTAAAATTATCATACATTAAATTATTTCTTCAATGCGATATACAATAATGTGATTTTGTGACAGACTTGAAACATAGGTAAAATAATTTTGGTGCTATATAGTATGCAAGAGAAATAAGAATATCATTATTCCCATATTTCTATTTGATGACTTTATTTTTGTATTTTGTAACACCAAAAGAGCACTCGCACCGTCTCTATGAAATTAACACTTGGTCTATAACATAGTTGTTTTATTTTCAATTTTGGTGCACTGTTATTAAATTGAAAAAAAAAATGGTCAAATACTTTCAGCAAACAAATAACAAAAAAAATATTCTGCTGCTTAAACTACTTATATGTGTTCATGAATAAACAGGTAAGTCCTGTAAATATTTATAAGTGTTGTGTATTTGCATAAGTTGATACTTGTAGAAATATAAAATATTCGCTTAGAATCGAAATTAAAGAAGTAACGCTCAATTATACGAAAAATGTTATCGCCATGAAGACTTATTTTTACTTATCATAATAATATAAAAATGTAATTAAAGAAATTGTATTGTGATTAGTTTATTTCTAATCGACTTGGTGACGTCTGAATATTATATAAAGGTGACCGCAAATATTTCGGCAATCCGTTAGGGGGATGTAGGGGAGATATACCCCTATCCAAATATCAACCATATTCGAATAATTCAATATTTTAAGTTTTTTTCAAGACTGTGCGATATTTATATTATTTCAAGAAGCAATGTTTTGAAGTATGACTCTTGAGAACCATTTTGTATTTAGATATATTGTGTATATTTGGACTAATTAACAATAAAACGAATTTGGTAAAAAATAAAAGTATAAAGTTTTCCTTTATATTACCCACCTGTATGGTACCTTTGAGAGTGTAAATACACATAGCGTGTGCTGGCCATAGCACGAAGCTCGAACATAATCAAGGTGACCTCTGGCGTTATTTTTAAACAGGATCATCGAACTTTTACAAATTGCATAAATATTTTTTGAGATCCAAATAGTGTTTTTGGAGATATGCATGTGTCATTATATAAAATGCGCTATCATATACAGTGTGTCCCGCGATAAAGTGCAACCCCGAAAGGGGGTGAAACTAGACCATAAATTATCGACAAAAAAATAGATTTATTTTTTTTTACTATTTTTTATTGACGAATTAAGATTTTTATATCATAAGTAGACCTTATGTACTAAAAATAACGATTTCTTCTAAAGTAGTGGGTCGATTACGTTCAAATAAAAAAAAATATTATGCCAGATACTTAGCAGTAAGGATAAAATAACAATTAACTCTCTAAAAAGTGGAATCATGACTTTAACTTTGCTTTTTGTGTTAAAAAATCATTTTTTAGGCTGTTTTTTTCAATGATCTCGAATTTTCTCGGAATTATGCCCCCAATACCAGGAGATTTTATGATTTATTATTATTCTCTACCATATTGTCTTCCTAATAAAAAAACAATCTACGCTGTAACCCAAAAAACACGCTGGCTAAGAGTTTTTAAAATTGACGTCACCACTCAGGTAGACACCCTTTTTTAACAATGTTACAACAATGGTTTAACAGCACGTGTCATTTTGTGTGTTGTAGCAAGGGTAGGTAGGAAGGGACAGGGGAGGGGTTCGAAATACGACTTGGGATATTGTGGGGTAGGGAACTAGTCAGTCGCTCCGATATTCTCACTGCTGCTAGCTGTTACTACTCCTACTGTGCTGTGCGTTGAATTTTTGTTACGATATTATGTTTTTGTTTTGTTATTGACTTTTTGTTACGTTTTTGACTCTACTTTGTTGTGAATTGTTGAGATGCCGCGATTGGCCGAGTTCTCTCCGCGAGAAATCGCTGATATCCATTATTATTATGGAATGTCACGTGGACGCACAACAGTCGCTCGTTCTGCATACATCAACGCATTCCCGGGAAGACTTGTGCCGTCAGCACGCAATTTTCAAGAAGTTCACCGGAAATTATCCAACATCGGACTTGGATTAGTACGAGATGTCCGTGAACAAGCTGTAATTATTGACAATTCAATAGAACGGGCAGTTTTAAACGATTTGTTTGCTGATCCTACAACAAGCATTAGACGCTTGTCTTCGCGTCACGGTTTATCGAAGACATCGGTATGGCGAATTTTGAAAAAGGAGGGATTGCATCCATACCATTACCAGCGAGTCCAGCACTTGCATGAAAATGTAGACAATCGGCCAAGGTGCGTCCTGTCTGCATGGATTCAAAGAAAGGTTAGAAATAATCCACAGTTTTTGAAAACTGTTTTATGGATGGATGAAGCAAAATTCACTCGGAATGGAATCACAAATTGCAGGAATTTACATGAATGGGCTTTTGAAAATCCACACTTAAAGAGGGCATCTACATTTCAAGTGCAGTTCTCAATAAATGTATGGGCAGCTATAATCGATGATATTTTAATTGGTCCAGTTATTTTACCAAGTACATTAAACTCCGAAGGTTTTTTAACTTTATTAAGAGACGAACTGCCATTTCTGCTAGAAGAAGTTCCATTGGCCACAAGGCGACGAGGGTGTATGTTTTTGCAGATGGATGGATGTCCTGCTCATTACGGGCGAAATGTTCGAAGTTTTTTAAATGAAAAGTATGCAAATAGATGGATTGGCCGGGAAGGACCAGTGGTCTGGCCAGCACGTTCACCTGATCTGACACCTCTCGATTACTTTTTGTGGGGTGTCATGAAACAAAAAGTCTATAAAACCACGGTAAACACCGAGGCCGAACTACAAGATCGAATTCGTCAATGTGCGAATGAAATAAGAAGTGACCCAGGGATGGTGCGTAGAGCTACAAACCAAATTGCTCTTCGTGCGGCAATGTGCCTCCAGCACAGAGGGGGACATTTCGAGCATTTAATGCATTAGTTATAAGAACTGTAAAAAAATATGTACGTACTTGTGACTTGATTAAAACTTGTAATCAAAATCTGACTTTTAATGACGAAATGTTAACACCTCTTAGCCAGCGTGTTTTTTGGGTTACAGCGTAGATTATTTTTTATTAGGAAGACAATATGGTAGAGAATAATAATAAATCATAAAATCTCCTGGTATTGGGGGCATAATTACGAGAAAATTAGAGATCATTGAAAAAAACAGTCTAAAAAAATTATTTTTTTAACACAAAAAGCAAAGTTAAAGTCATGATTCCACTTTTTAGAGAGTTAATTGTTATTTTTCCTTACCGCTAAGTATCTGGCATAATATTTTTTTTTATTTGAACGTAATCGAACCACTACTTTGGAAGAAATCGTTATTTTTAGTACATAAGGTCTACTTATGATATAAAAATCTTAATTCGTCAATAAAAAATAGTAAAAAAAATAAAAAAAAAATAATCAATTTTTTTGTCGATAATTTATGGTCTAGTTTCACCCCCTTTCGGGGTTGCACTTTATCGCGGGACACACTGTATATAAATAAACATCCGTGTCGTAAATATCCTCAGCGGCCGTGAATTCAACTCTAGGCAGAATGGATAGAGGGTTCTCAGGAAATATTTACAAAGCTATTTATTTATTTTACATAGGTGCAAACATGATTATATTTATAATTACGTACACTTCGAGATAATGTTATTTATTGATAATATTTTGAATGAAATACATAGCTATGTTCCCCTTTGCACATACTTTATATTTTTTCAAAGATGAGTATTAGAGTTCATAGTCTGCTTGGTTTATGTCGATTGTAAGTGCTCGTGCTAATGTCAATTGCATAGAGTAACTTATATATAGTAATATAGGGTAGGGTCAATTGTAAATGCTTGTACTTATTGGCCAATGTGCTTATGAGTTACCGATAATGGTAAAATTACTCGAACGTTTCTGTGCTTCAGAGCGCTTATTGACCAATTATTTCCAATTGTTGTTGGACGTTTTTAAGTGGCGTAAGAATATCAGGTACACCTCTCCGAGTCTATATTTGAGTAATAAAACGTGATGCTTCTAGGCTTCCTCAATTTCGAGACGAGAACCGTGTCCTGGGCTAGGCTGGTAATGAGTTCAAGTCATGTTTATATTTTTGTCACTTGGTTTTGTCAAAGAATTTGAAAACTCCTATGATATTCTCTAAAGTTGCCTGCGTAAAGTAAGCCAACCACATGAATAGCTTAGTGCACTAGTGTTGTAACTCGTGAGGTATTTATTGTGCGCGGAGACTAGCCCAGCTGTGAGACTCGTGGTTTATGAATGTTAGGATGATAATATTCATTGCTCAATTATAAAACAAGCAAATTGTGATCTCGCTACACATAGACTAATATGAATACTATCAAGTCAGTTGGTGTGAACGCTGGCAATTCAAACCTGAATATTAAGAAGAAAAATTATGAGACAATGGAAAAAAAGTGGAAGTTAAGGGCGTCAGCCTTATTTCTACAACCATTTCTGAAAGAATGTTTATATTCAGAAGCATATAGACACAATATGTTGCAAAACTTAGTCGATTAACGGACTGTTCAGGAGAGAAAGTAATTTTTCTTAAATTGATACTAGAACCACCTGATATACTAGAACCACCTGATATACTGTATTCAGGGATAAACGTGAATTTCGATGCCCCGTTAAAGAAGCGACGAGGACACAAGCACATGATTACAAGTATCATGAAAAAAACCGTTTTTACCCGAGAAACAACCGCGTAAGTACAGTGTTGATTACACATGTCCATTGTGAATCAGGAGAGAAAATCATTCAGTCCACAGTGACAATTTAGCAGATTTGCAATTGCCTAGTTAGGTAGTAGGTCAAAACTATAGTTTGCGATAAAAAATAATAGTGGGCACAGCATATGCTGTGCATGTTCTTTATTTGACATGGGTAATTTAACAAAATAGCTTGAGCTGCATGTCAACTTATGGTTCACTTGTGTGAGCCAGAGATGTAAATTAATACGCAGATCAACTCAATTTGTTCTTTACAGTACTCAATGTTCATAATGTGATCTGTAAACTACAAATCAGTGAGTCAATGAAAGGCAAGACAACTTGCGATCTATTAGAACGCGGTTTTATACGAGGGCGACATTAGAGATATAACTACTTAAAATGAAAGCTAAACATCTTATTGTTGTTATGTTGTAATTAATTTGTTTATGTTAGTGAAGAAAAATCATTACAAAATTTTACTAAAGAAGTCTGTGAGCGCTGGAATTTGCCACAGGAGACATTGAACCGTAAACCGCTTATTTTGACGTTGAGTTACATCTTAATATCTGAGGTATATGTGATCTGTAGATTTGAATCTGTTCAGAACTAAGTTACATATTAACATTATTCTCTTTACTTCCTTAATTATAGGTTAAATATTACTAAACGTATTGAATAATCTTTGGTATCGTATTAATAGTCTGTGATGGATGCGTTAAGATACTTATTTTTTCTATCTAGTCTGTAGTAAATTTGGAATTATAATGCATTACATAGAAGCAATCAACGTAATTTTGCGTAATTTTATTAGACTAATATTTATTTAGGGTTATCAGTGTTACGTTTGAAATAATTATTTAATAAAATCCTAAAATATATATGAAGCATTTAAAATAATATAGTAGTAGGTAATCGAATTACTAAACCAGTATAAGTACCGGATCGCATAACAAATCAAATCAATTCAGATTATACCAGATATATCATTGAAACCAAACACCGCTTATGCAAGGCGTAAAATACTCAACATTTTTATTTGAATGATTTAGATTTTTTGCTTTCCCCATTGTTCAATTCAAGAACAGTCCTTTCTAGAATGAGTAACTCTGCAGCAAAGGTAAATGTGAATTTGATTAATTATAAGCGTATGCAATTAATCTTTATTCGTCATTGCATGCATCTTCTACAAGAAATCTCGCGGGAAGACTAACACATTATTTGTTGATTTATTGTTAAATGGTTACTGAATTACTATTAATCAACATACATTTTGAAAATTTTCAGGTTGGAGAGATATTTCGAGAAGCTGGAACTGCTTTTAATAAGTTATCAGAAATGACAATGTTGCTGCACCCTATGGGTGATTCGCCGCAAGGGTAAGATCATAAATACTTATGTTAATAATTATTAGTTGAGTTGTGGAATTCTGTTTCAAAACAGAAAATTGATATTCTAATTTTTGTCATTGCTAACAAAATGAACATTCATTCATTGAGGTCTTTCTTGTTTCCTACCCTGTTCTGAAAAGTATCTGAAGAGATCTGGAAAAAATATATATATTTTTAAACACAACTTTATTATAACATATATAATACACTTACTACATTAAATTATTAATATACTTAAGATCTTTTCCCATTCGTCAGAGAATTTTTGTTAGTTGTATTGTAACAATGTAATGTTGATCTGTGCTAACATAATAAAATACCATTATTGAGTTATAAGTGTTAATCATGTATGGTTTGAATAACAGTTTATTTTATCTGTAACAGAAGCAAATGGACAGAAGAGGAAATTGAAATGCTGCGATCATGTGTGCATAGATTTGCAGTAGATCTAAACAAGCTTAGTCAGCACATCAAAAATAGAACTGTGTAAGTTTTAACAAATATTAACTTTTATTTAACATAAGATTGGTGTTTCATATTTCATATAACATTGTTTCTTTAATAATCTCAGTGTCTAAGATCAAAAATCTTCATAGATTAATTTAGTCTGCAGTTCCGGTACTGTAAGTTTATTAGGATTGGACTTTCGGGTTAGCATCACTTACTATTTTCGTTTAAAACAATTTGACATAAATAGAGTAAAAATTGACTTGGCAAGGGCATTTATTGGATCAAGCGTAGGCCGCATAACTGTATGAGTGAACTAATAAACGCTTCAGTAATAATTTCTTCTGGCTTAATTTCTATCAACCCAATCAGGGGTCTTATGATAGGTTTGAGTGACTACTGTTTCACTTTTATAATAAAGATCTAACTGATCGCTTTCTGTACATGAAGGATATGTGAGAAAAACCTTTATTAAGGGCCTTATTAATTATTTAATATTTAAAATTCATTTTATCTCAATCCATCCATAAGTAAAAAAGTTAATAAAATTAAAAAATAATTCAAGTACTATATCCGAAGCGAAGTGAGGGCAGTTTGCTAGTTTTTAATATAAATGTTGTTTTGTTTTTTTTACTGTGGATTGCAATATTTTCGGTTGAAGACTTTCATCAGCGGCTTGGGGTATAAGGGGCGCCCTCCATCTATCAGCCCAAGTCAAAGCCCCCTGTTCATGTTGCACTATATATTGAGTATTTAGGATAAGTTTGCAATAATAAAAACCAATAATAATGAATATTTTGAGTAACTGCAGAAAAGGAATCCTCTTAAGTAATTAACTAACAATAGTGAATTTCTCAATGTAAACTTACACTTATACAATTTATTGACACTTATGGTAAATTTGATGTTTTTCAACATATTTAATTCTGCTGTTCATAAATATTATTTGTACTCAAATTCATGAATATGTGAGGTAATGCAGGTTTTCAAACTAACTTATAGGTATTAATAATTCAACTATGGAGTTTGTCACAAATTTTTGTATTAAAAGTAGTACATTATATAAAAAATGCAGCTGAAATTTTTAATACAGAATACAACCTAGTTTCTTCTTTTGTACATGAAATGTAAAATATGCACTTTCTGAAATGCTTTGGTTATAAATATTCCTTTTCATTGTATTTTTATTTATTTAGTAATGTGTCAATAAATAAGGAAAGTATTTTCACAAATAAATTGCTCAGTTTTTCATAATTAATTTTCTTTTTCAACCTTTGGTCTTAATTTCTTAATTACCCTTAAATTAAAATTACCAAACACAATTATGCAATGCCTAAAAAATGTTATTTTTAAAGTAATATAGTGATTGTCAAACCTCTATTTTTTCATTACCCTGGAGGATGCAAATTTTCAGTTTTATTTATTCAGGGTTATAATTTTGAATTTGCATTTTGGGTGCCATACACAAACTATTTTTATTATACCATAGTTTTAAACTGCAGAATTTTCATATTGTATCTGCAAGGAAAACAGAATATACTCAAAATAAATTTATTTCAAATGCATTATATGATTTAGTATTTTGTATTTGCATTTTTTTTGCAAGTATTTCAATTAAGTTAGCATCTCTGATCAAGCTGTAATAAGAAAAAACCACTAGCTGAATAAATATACATTACATGCAATCCATGATACACTATGTAATATGATTTTTTTGTTAATTGCAGTGGTGCATGTTACAGTTATACTATTTTTTTATTCAAATAATTTACACTCATGGACAAAATTAGAGGAACGCAAAAAAAAGTGCGTGTAAAACAAAATATCATGGAAATTTGTGACAATTAAGTATAGGATAATTTGTATTTTGCTTATTTTTCGTTATTTTAAAAATGCGAAAGTCGAAAAAACAAAGTTAAAGGATAAAAATTCAGAAAAAAAGAAAAATTTACAGGAAAGAAACATTTTTGTACTTAACATTAAATTTTTTTATTCATAAATGCTTAAAAAGGCTATAATGTGGGCTGCAATCAGTACTTAGTGTTGCCCCCTCTAGCTCTTCGAACTGCTTCCAGTCTTCTTGGCATACTTGTAATCAAGTTATCAATAAAATCTTGAGGGATGGCGGTCCATTCTTTTTGTAACGCGTTTTTGAGATCTCTCAAATTAGCGGGGACAGGAATTCTTTTCTTTATTTGTTTTCCAAGCTTGCCCCAGACATGCTCTATGGGGTTTAAGTCGGGTGAGCGCGCTGGCCACCCGATAGTGTTGATTTCAAGGTCTCGAAGGTATTCAACAACCACGGCCGCAGTATGGGGTGTGCATTATCATGCATAAAAACAAATCCGTCTCCTATGAAAGGGGCAAATGGCACTACAACTTGTTCCAAAATCTCAGTTACATATCGTACTGCTGTTAATGATCCATTTTCAATGACTTGCAGTTCCGTACGTGCCCCCATACAAATACCTCCCCATACCAAAACTGACCCTCCACCATATGCCTCTTTTCCAATGATGTTGCACTGAGCATAACGCTCTCCCGAGCGTCTCCACACTTTCACCCTTCCATCATCTGGTTTCAGGCAAAATCTGGATTCATCAGTGAATAGAACCTGACTCCAAGGTTCGTCATTCCAATTTTCGTGATTGCGAGCAAAATTAAGTCTGATGTTGTAAGAAGGGGGCCTCTGGCAGGCACATGTGATTTTATTCCGGCCGATTTCAGTCTTCTTCTCACAGTTTTTGTGCTTACTGTAACCCCTCGAACTTCTTGGAGCTCCGTTCTTACCTCACAAGAAGTTAAAGTCCTGTTCCTGAGCACCCGGTTAACAAGGAAACGGTCATCTGTCGCCACAGTTTTCCGTTTACGACCCTGTCCTGCGAGTCTCGTATATCGTCCGGTCTGCCGATACCTCTTGACAACTCGGTGTACCACAGATTTGGATACTTGTAACGTTTGGGCCACATGTTTGTAGGTGTGCCCAGTTTCAATTAAAGTAACAGCCCTGGCAACTTGAGTGGCGTTTAGGTCTGGCATTTTCAGTTTATTAGCAGTAACAATTTACACTTTACACGATAAATAAGGAAGCCAAGGCAAAAATTTAAACAAAACCAAAATTTTCATTCAAATTCAAAAGTTGGCAAATTTTTTCGCAGTACGAAAGAACGTAATATTACGCAATAATGACAGAAAAACAAATGAAAATTCGAAAAAAGAATATTTCAAAACTTTTTTATTTTCATAGAGTATATTAATGTATGTGGCCAGTACGCACGATAATTATAACACGAGCTATTAAACCTTTTTTTGCGTTCCTCTAATTTTGTCCACGAGTTTATTTTCTACTGATTATATTAATGACAATAGGACTATTGGTATAAACAAACAATCAAACAAGTAGGTGTAAAGCAAGTCTTATCGGTAATAATGTTATAAGGTAAATAAGATCCTTGCAATAGTATGCAGGATGAGCAGTGTATTAGGATTTTACTGCAATGATTATATGGATGCAGTAGTTAAGTAAATTAAATTTTTCAATTACTATTTGTCCATTGTAATTATTACCCTATCTAGTACTAGTTACTTATTGATTTTTAATTTATTATTGATTTATTGTTTCCTATTTTCTGTGTTAGGAGAAAATTAAAACGAAAATTAAATTGTATGTTAGTCAATCTTCATGCTTTTGCCAGCATATGGAATTACTCACATTTTTTATCTGCTATGTAATAGAATACACTATGTGTAAGTTTTGTAAAAAAAAATGTTAGATGCTCCTTCTATATATGTGTATTACCTAAATAATTTCAATGAAGGATTAAAATACCAGTCCAACTTTATATTTCAGATCCCAAATTCGCACTACCCTGAAGAAGAAGGCGTTCGAGGACGCAGGTATACCTGTCCGCCAGGTAAGCAGTACAGTGGCCGGTCTGATGCAGCTGCCAAAACCTCAGGTAGTCGCCTCACACAGCGTCATCAGCCAACAGTCAATAATAAGAAAGAATGCCGAGGTTCAAAACTCCACTAACTTTATTAATCCTTCAAAAATGTTAGCTTTTGTGTTGATTTTTTCTTTTTTTATAAATTTTATATGTAATGTTTGCATTTTTAGTATATCTTGGGAGCTTTGCCTCACACTTGGCTAATGAAGCATGTGCTACTTGAGTTGTAGATGCAAGTTTTTTATATTAGAATGTTACATCTTAACACTTGTGATCCCAATATTCTGAATGGCATTTGTTTGTTATTGCATTTAATTATAAAGATGAAGTTTAATGACATTCCTACGCGAAATGAATGTAAAAGTAAATAAAATAAAATATAAGAGTAACAAATTTATGAAACTAATAAGATTTGTTTATGAAGTATTAACATATAATTGCACTAAATTTATTATGTTATTATTATTTTTTCATTTAAACCATTGTTATTTTGAGTTGAAGATACAATTGAAATTTAAAATTAAGTCTAAATAAAGTTTGGAAAATATAGAAATGCATTATTTGTAAGGAAAACTTAAAAGATCTATTACATTTAAATTGCCTTGTACTGGTTTTAAGAAAAGTTAAGATGGTTAATGATAAATATAAGAGATTGTCTGCTTCATTTTATTTTGCATTGTGGCATTTGATAATACGTTTGGTAATATAGTAACGTAATATAGAAATTGACATTTGATCATTGAGGTTTTTATGTATTAGTTCAGTTGCTGGATTATCGTGTTTACCAAAACAATTACCTCAGTAACTTTGAACTTATTGTGTTGTCAGCAAGCATATTGAACAGCTATCAGCATTAAAGGTGTTATGAAATGGATGGCACATGATATGCGAACATTACACATATTTTTTCCATTTCATTTATTAATTTTGAGAAGCTTTCGTTGCGGTATTTAAATAAAACCTCTACCTCCCTATTTTGATATCTGACATCACAAAAGTTCAAATATAGTATGGTACAGTTCACTCAATAAGTTTTGGGATTCTCGAAATTTAATGGTACTGCTACTAAAATAATGCTACTGTATCTACTGGTTTATCGAACAATTATCTTAGTTCCAGTCGTGCCGACAGATTTCGCAATGAAAGCTTATGATAAAATTAATTAATTACATTTGATTAATTAATTAATATTTGGAAAAACTGTATTAACATCAAGTGTCGTCCATTACAATTAAAAAAATGTATTTGAACTTAAGCGGATGAATAAAAAGTACTTTATCAACGATTGAAAATTTGAACAAGATACATAGATATATACACATATATATAGGGAGAGTGTAAACTAATAGTAATTTAAGAATTTAATAACAATGTTCTGATCATTTCGCTGCTACGTTTATCGCGTTTGTTATTTAAAACGACGAAGCTTAATAGAATAGTATGAGTGCTGTGATCTGTTACGATTTTAAATTTGGTTTGATAGAACAACTACATTCACAGAACAGCCTTCGAAAGAGTTATCTTGTGTAACAATATTTAGGTTGTTTGCTGAATTTAGAATGGTAAAATTAAGCGTAAAGATTACCAAAAAATTAAACTGTAGCAGTAACTTTAGAAAATGTTTAAGACTACTGAAACTTTAGCGTGAGGACCCACAAATTACATACACGTTTATAGAAAAGATCCTAGCCATCGGTCGGAGAGCATTTGTACCATACTACATCAACTTCATAGAGGGAGGAAGCTATGTTGTCGTTGGTTTCCTAGTTGGCTCACTGAAACTGATGAACAATGCCATCAGATGCGTTTCCAAAATCATTACTGGTGACGTAACATGGATTTCTTAATATGATTTGGAAATTAAAAGGAAATCATCAGTATGGGTCTCTCTAGAAGGAGTTACCGACAAAATTGCATAAAGTTGTGAAGTGTGCAAAAAATGGTTGCTAATATTTGTCGACGTGAATGTTGGAAAGTTGTATTACTTTACTTACTTTACGTTTAACTCGGACTACTTACTTTACAATTATCTAGGAATGATATACTACTGTAGCAATGACCAAAGATTTTCAAGGAGAATCATAATAATGCATCAAGATAAAGCCTCGTCACGTGCGTCTCTTAGATTAAAGTTGAGGAATCGGTGTGTTGAAACCTTAAGTCCAGCATACCGCTCTGACGCAGCTCCTTGTGATATAGTTTTGTTCCCAACAGTGAAGGAAAAAATAAAAATATTATTTATTTGAGCGCCGCAGAAGACTTGGCTGTTTACGAAGTAGCGAATTCTGACCTGTCGGACAAGACTGGCAGACGTGTTTCCAAAGTTGGTTCAGACGAATGGAACTCTGTGTATAGTACGAAAAATACTATTTTGAAAACATGTAAAGCAAATATTACCTACTGATATGTTGAATATTTATTCTTTATCTCAATATTTATTGAGTGACCTACGTATGGTTTGTTGGTGTGATTGAAGTAATATGTGATAGCATTGAGAAATTCCTAAAAACTTTTGGGAAAAGCATTATTTTTTGTAGATAGGAGTATTACTCAAACGAGTGTGTATAATTCCCAATAAAACAGAGTTAATTGAAAAATATTACTGAGGAGTAACAATTGAAAAAAATATTTATTAAAGCTATCACAGATTTATAATTAAAATAAATTATAAAAACAAATGCGATTAATAGAAGCGACGTCTGCAGTAGTACGGATGTTATTGCTCACTACAACACATTACAACGATTATGAAAAACACTTGTGTATATTTCTTAATAAAAATAACAATACTTAGTTTTTGCCAATGTGTGATTCCATAACATACAAACATTTATTGTAAATAATGTTGATAATATAAAGATATCGAGGATGATATTTTTTTATTGTCAATTGAAATATGTGTTATGATGCATGTTCATATAATTGTATGTTATATACACAGCAATATGTGTTTCCTATTTTTTTCAATATTTTTGGAATAAAACTGATAAACAGTTGTCATGCAACTTGATGTGTGCACGTTCAATAGGTACTTGTCATTTGAGTACGACACATGAATATGTCATTGAGGTACACTACTAAAGCATACACCGCAAAGTAAATATAGCGCCATTAGTTGAATATTGAGTGCACGTACAATTTTTTTTAATTGAATGTAACCCACAAGTTCGTCACGTGACCATGTGCTTGGGCATTTTCTAATGGGAATACCGTGTGTCGTATTTATTTTGTGCCATGTCTTGAACTTAAAAATTGGCTCGAACTATTGTACATTTTTCAGTACATAATAAAAAATATTTTTGACTTTATTGCCACTTTCGAATGCTTAAGTTAGATCTAGATGACGTGGCTCAGGTTTGAAAGTAGATACTCGTTTTTGGTACGCTACGATTTTTTATTTTAATGGCTAAAGATAGATTAACGTAAAGACGTAATGGAGAGGAGACAAATAATTTTTGCAATATAAAATGTATATTCTTCGTAGTCCCGCAAATAATTGGCGTGGGACATAATGAGCCGCTTGAATTCTGTCGTATTTAATTTGTAAAGTTCTCACAGCAAAAAAGGAGTCCGGAGGCATTACGTATTGATATCTCGACTCGTTTATTTTCCTATTTTCCGTCTTTCTTTGTAAATCTAAGCGCTTAAATGCGCAATGTTCAATGGTTTTTGCGGTTATTAAATATACGGCGTTATGTATAAATTTCAAAGTTAAAAACTTTATTTTGCTTCGTGTCAAAGTCACGTTCTTTTATATTTTTGTTATGTTGTAGATTAAATTATATTGGAATGTGGCAGGTGACGCTGAATATGCTGAATGCTACCGAGAATGAGGTGGATGTGGAGGGATTAAGCAACGACATCAAGCTGGAGTTCGACAGCAGTTCGGAAGAGGTGCTGGCATGAATCTTGTTTCGCTTCGTGTAGCCGTGTGACTTAGAATACACTCAATGCACACAGGGGCGGCTCTAGCTCGTGTAGCGCCCGTGTGAATGAAACCCTGGCGCCCCCTAGGCCTGACCCCCC
>PDGT01000018.1:3663351-3675858 GCA_003671415.1 Megathymus violae
CCCCCGCGGCTATAACTATTAACTTTGCCGTCGTAACAAGAAAGTTTTTTCATATTCCAACAAGCTATTTTATAAATAGGTATAGCTTACAGTATGATATTAGTTACGGCCTTTCTTCTTATGACGGCAGAATAACACTCATTGTTTTCTTTCATTCCTACTTTCATTCCTACCTTCTTCACATTTCCTGGCCGACAACGCATCGGTGATACCTTTGGTCTTACTGATGTCCAACGGCGACGGTGACCACTTACCATCAGGTGGCTCGTCTGCTCGTTTGTCGGCTGTTAACATAAAAAAGTTTTACGCAGTTACAATGTTCAGTTCAATTAACAGCATGTGTTTCACACCTTTATACGCATGCATTTAGTAAAATGCCGTAAATATTTTCATAATATTTCTTCATGGGTATGATTATTTTCCAGATGTGAATCTTAAAGGTGTGTGCTCCGCTACTGTGACGAAACTACATTGCCGTTGTATGCTCAGTGGACTCTGCGGTTAAGGAATGCGTGTCATCCAAACTAAGTCAGAATCATTTGTATGTAATATGTAATTCTTAAAAATAGGACCAAAACGTAAAATTAAAAGCTGTGTTAATTATTTAAGGATATGTACGACAACATATCTACAATGTTAATTAATGCCTTGTAAGTGCCCTACAGGAACGAAAGTAACCACATAATTTGTTAAGCACAAAATGTAAACAGAGTATTTATTTTAATATAACGCGTGCCTTGAACATTATTCTTATTAAACAGTAATAGTCAAATACTCGTTAAATTGTAAATGTATTGTTGTATGCATAATATTATAATAGCTGATCACAATCGATGTTCAGTCAAATGTATTTGGAAAATATTTGGTGATAAGAATATTTTCCAATTAAGTCACAATTATTTAACTATTGTATAATTATGTCATAAAGGTTTTCAAGTAGACGTATTTTTTTAAATAATTATCCTACCGCCATGTCGTGTCGTATTGTTTGTGATATAGGATCTGGTAACTGTAGCAAAAAATAATATTGTGTTGTTCCAACAAATATCCTTTATCATTATGCTGTTTTAAACGATTTTTGTTTTTTTTTTGAAACGCTAGCAATATGTCCAGCCGAGAATTTTTATCACTAAAGTAAAAGTAAGTTTTACTATCTTAGGCTACATCGCCATTTAGTGTCAGATGGGAGTGTAGCTAAGCATTGATAATAATAGATAAAATACTATAACAATTCTAGTTTGAGCTATTTGATTTTTCTTTTATAGTGGCTCTCAATTGGATATTTAAAGAAAAAAAATTTTTAAGTCGAAAATAATTAAATTAAAGAATGCAGCTTCGTTACGATTTACGAAACGATAATACACAATATAATATTCATTTTGAAAGTAAAGGTGTAGAAAATGATGTTGGTTATTTTCGGCATAAGATTTCTCACTCGTTGATTACGTTACCAGAAGGAAGCAGCAAATTAAGTACCCTGTACATGGCTTCGTTTTATAAGCGTTTGGACCTTATACAATTTTGATGTTAGATTAGATACTTGAATAGGCTTTCTACGGGGCAATGACACAGTCATTCGTATTTGACAGCAATGCACTTTAATGACCTCGCAATTTTGTATCGGCTTCAAATCCATTGTGACCGTTTTGTCGTCGTCTTTTACAGATGTGAACAAAAGAAGTGGAATCATTGTAAGCACCTCTTTTTTCTTGTTTAGGTCCGTGTAATTTAAGTGAAAATCCCAAAGTGTTCAATAAATAGAATCTATGCTACATTTTGTGTCAATGATCTGAGTCTTTATTTAATGGTTAAAATTTCATTGTGTACGATTTTACTTTAAAATGTTTGTGATCGGTTGTAATTTAAAATATATTCATTTACACCAATGACGATTTAGTAATCATATTATAAATTCGTAGTTAGATATTGTATTACAGTAATGTTGTGAATTGAATCTAGCGATATAGGAATAATAATAATATTTGTAAAAACAATCATATTTCAATTGGTATTAAGTTAAGCGTTTATTATATTGATTATTAAATAAGTATATTTGCGGGACGTACACATTTGTGGTGTTTGAGAACTATTTCGTTTTGAAACGTATTCATAATGATTAGGCGGTGAGTTGGTAAACTTCAATGTCATTTCAAAACATGATATAAAACATATAATTATCTCCCGATTTGATTTCGATAAATAGTGTACTCCTTATCTTTAAACATCGAACTTCTTGTGGACCAGTGACATTTTGCGATATTTCGAGTTTTCTTTAAATATAGAACAGGATGATAATGAAAACAAAATATCAAAAATTATCCACACGATTTTATTTTTGTCGCTTTTAATAAATTTATACGCTCATAATAACGGCTGCTGCTTCATAGAATACCTACAGCTGTTTTGCTACATATACCTAACAATTGATTAAAAGTAATAGTAAATATTATATTTTGAAATTTAATCAATATAATCTTCTCGTAAGTGCCTTTTATATATTTAATCATAATTTTATTGTTGTCAATATATACTGTTTGCCATATAAATTTATTATTGATAGTAAAAAGATAATTTGAACTGTGACAGTAAAATGATTTTCAATTCATTGTCAATTCTCATTTGGTTTTACTGTTGGTCTTCAGGCCCAAATAATTACAGTGCTGTAATTATGTGGTGCGCCAGCTAGAATATATCTATCGATTGTACTTAACGGAGTTTAAACCCTTACACAAAGCCAGTGTTATAATAATTGAAATAAACCAACCTGTGAAGTACGCAATATCCGTTTCCGTAATAATTTTCAGTTATTTCTTCTTTTTAATTTGTTAATAGTACTCGTAACAGAAATCCAATAATGTATTTCAGCGTCTTGAATTTGCTGTGGTAAGTTCGTTTAACGAGTTTATGGTAAAGAAAATAACATTAGACCCATATTAAACATTGTGTAATCATTTGATTGATATTGTTTGTAGTTAATTGTAAGTAACGAAAACGTAATGTAAACGAGATGTTATTTCATGTGCGAGTATACTAGTAATATTTTTTTTTGAAATTTCATCGTACCCTTATCGATGTAGAAGTCAAAATATATAATTATATTTGTTTTTTTTGATTGTCTTGTCTGACTGAGTATCACACTAAACCACTGAATAGTTTTGAATGATACTCGTGACAATCTGGCTGCAGCCATTATAATAAATTAATTTGTTTTTATTTGACCGAACTACAGAAACCATTCTTGAAACAATGAGGGTGTTATTTATAAATGTAATGCGTAGGTATTAGTATATATAGGTACTAGGTATATTTCTATGTACATATTTTAACTTGAATCTTGTTACAGTTACAATGTTAATGTCAGGTCTAAAACCCAAAGCCATGTATAAAAATATGCTGGCCATTGATTTAGTGTTTTCACTATTTGGTATTTTTTCTCATGGAAGCTTTCTACCTCATCAACTCTAATTATACATTTTTAATAGATTTATCGTAAAAAAGTTGTCGATTCTGCATTATGGTGGTAACCACACACGGTAATTGCCCACATTTGTATAATCCTTGCAAGCTTGCTTTGTAATCGTTGTTTCATATCTTACGCCCGTTGTCAATAATCAATCCAAAGATTAGAGATGAAGTTTCTTTCTATGAGCACTGACTTTCTTCTATTCGTGTAATAATATATTTCAAGATTATCGATTAAAACTAATCTAAACTACACCGCGGTAGATAGAATTCCCTCTCGGCGCTCGATACTGAATTTGTGACACGAAACTTAATGCTGCTATATATAACCATAAATAAAAAAAAATGTTCATATGTATTATTTTCACAATCAAAAATAAGAGTGATATATTTTTTTGTTTATTTAAAAAAAATTTGCCCAGTACAATACATTTTTTTATTCAATTTGCACGCACTGTAATCAACCGCATCATTGCCGTAGTGTCTACCTACATGTACTTATCTACTAAAATTATGTCAGATTGTGTCGTTTTATTCTGTGTGTGAAGTTAATGCTATGTTCAATAAAGTTCATGTGAATTACTGTACAATAATATTGTCTAGTATTGTGTATCTATCAAATTTATGTATTTATAGAAAAAGATATATTAAGTGCATTCGTGTCTTATTTATTTGAATGTTTAATTGTATGATTTGTCATTATTACGTGCTACCGTGTTCTGTTATTCCTGAAATTTGGAATTGAAATGCATTTATAGTGTTTTCAATATTTTCATACTACTATCTATCACAGATTACAAATACGGGCCCTCCCACAGATAGATTGAACAAAAAGATATCTATTAATTGACAGATTATAGAAAAGCAGATAGATGGCTATTGAAATATCGAAACAAATTATTACTCATTCAAGTTGGTTACCTTATTTTAATAACATCACATTCATTTTCTTCAGAGAAACAGGCTTAAAGAAATTATCTGTGAGTTGATGATTATTTCGTATTGGAAAGTAATCTAATATACTATACTATTTTATTGTACTGTGTATTTTGTAGGTAAATCAAATAGTAAGTAGTTGCTATAATATTAATTATAATATTTGGTTTTGATTTACAAATGTAATTTAGATGGCGTTACTAGCAAGTGGGATAAAAAAATATGTATTTAAATTGTTCAAATGCATTGAACAGATTGTGAGTTGTACATCGGGATAAGGTTGTTAGGAATGAGTCCTATTTACAGATTTAAGGTAACAAGCTAAAAATAGGATTGAATATAACAATGTCAGCTTTATCATTTAGAAATATTTGTTAAGTAAAATATGCAGTAAATATTTACAAAAATATATTTCTGAACATAAAATTATAAAATCGTCGAACGTTGTGAGTTGTGTACCATTTACTCTAGAGTCCTATCTAAGATCAGTTCGGCGAGAGTTGATAAATAATTAATAAAGGTGGAATTATTTAACTTATTGAAAATTTCGATCCCTAATAATTTTTTCTCATAGATATTAAGAATATTAAAGATTTTATTTAGATATTAAAGATTTCTATTCACAGCAATAACATACGGTCATTAGATACAATATTTCCTACATTTAAGGTTTCTTATAGTGGATGTTAAAAAAATAAGAATCTGTATTATTAGTTGAATGTATTTATTAGTTGTATATATATAATCAGATGACAAATATGATGATGTCGTATAGTTGGAAGAAGACTACAATCTTTTCACTTTTGGCAATTTAAAAAGTGTATTGTTGCGTTCGACATGCGCTGCTAATTGCTGCCTATATTTTGTTCATTGATAGGATGTTAACTTTTCTACATATTTCAGTTTGTTTCATTAAAAGTAATTACTTTGCTAGCCAGCCATTTTTCAATATTTACATTACTCCTAGACTTTGGGATTTTCTTTATTTTGCGAGAATGACATGGATTGTTGTCCATCGCTATCATTGCGTTTTGGGGCAAATTATTAATGTTTTGTTTGAATCATTACTTCAATTATTTTCAATAAAATTCAAATCAAATTTAACGATCAATTCATCTTTACCTCCTATGTCTACAATGATTACATTATTAACGTTTCTTTACTCCTAACAAAAAATTTCGATAAAAGCCTGCCATTTAGATAATGCTACTTAAGATAAATTAAGATAAATAATAAGTTTTTCCAATGATATTAATGATATTAAACCAGTAAGATCTGACGGAGTTTGAAAAATATGAACATGGACTCACTGAAATTAGAAAATTTACTTACACGTACCTGGAATTGTTTTATCTTATTATTTTTGGGCGCACTTAGCTTTATTTGTTACTACAAAAAAAATATATAACACATTGTTAATCTTAACAGGTTTGAATTAACTTATTGAAACTTTGCTATATTAGTTTGATATTTTCATGACCATCTGCATTCATATGAGCATCACACCACAAAAGAAAAACTAAACTAAAATAGGCTCAATGAGTACCTGCATACATAGTGTACTTCTGCTCATGTTAGATTAAGCAGTAGTTGCATTCTTAACTTAGAATCGACGATAAACTAGCGGATGTGTGAAAAATATGTTATACAGAGAGGAGTGCGACATGGCTATCATTCCTGTAAAGGTCACACAGATTTAATAAAAGAAGAGCAAACAGTAAACTATTTGCCTATATGTGATAGATTTTAATTTAAAAAAAAAAGTATAGTATCTGGTCATGTAATTTATACGCTATCGTTTTTTATAAAAATATTATTTGAATATTGAGAAGAAGAAATGATCTCTTGATAGAGCATAGTGCCCTATCCAAACATCAAACAAGCGTCATGACATAGGTCCAATAAACTAGCTTGTACAAACTCACTATATAGTTGCTATAATATTCGAGAATCCCATTTTGCTAAAAAGATGTCACAGATGGAGGAGATCTTGACTACGATGTCGCTTTGTTAAATAGATCGCGGTGAAGCTGTAACACTAACAACTTCTTGCCGTTGAAGATCCGGCTGTAGAATGATTTCATAGATGCTTCGTATCGTTTGTGACACAATTGATCACTGGCATTTACCTAAAAAAGTTCGCTACTACATAAACATGTATTTTTTTATTGTAATAAATATATATTTCTACGTAGTAGGAATGGTCCACATATACAATTTTTGGGGCGGCTTTGCAGTGGTGACTAGTATTGGATACGTCCATAAGCGAAGATAACTACTTATTTACCATTAGGTGGCCCATCCACATTTTCTTCTGTCATTCAGGATGAAAAAAAATATAACATCAGACAAGACATTGCCCCGAAGTCAGGGCAAAGATATACTCTTTAGCTAGCCTTTAGGTATAAGAAACCTCTTAAATAGTTTTGATACTCTGATACACAAACTATTTACTAATTTCCTGCAAGTTGTAGCTTCGTTGTCTATCACAGTCAATGGATTTATCTAAACATTTTTTGAATCCTGTCTCACTTTTTGGAAAGATAAATACTGACGTGCTTTCCTTTATTATAACAATTCACAACACAGCATTTGTGATACATATTGCAAAATAATATTACAGCTTCGAAAATTCGGAGAATAAGTAACGGAAATAAGTCAACGCAAAACTTCACTCGATCATTATTGTAATGGTAATATTATAGTAATAAATGTTTGAATTGTTTGACAGGCGCCATAAGCGAAAAAGATGTATATATGTATGAAGGAAGGGGGGTGAATAGATCTAGACATATAATAAATTTCTAACTGATCGCTTTCTGTACATTAACGATTTTTGAGAAAAACTATTATTAGGGGCTTTTATTAATGGTTTTAAGAACCCAAAACAATAATTGTTACAATTTTTGTCTGTGCGTCTGTTCGCGCTTATCTCAGAAAAGGGTTAATCGATGATTTTTAGTAATGCATTGCAGTTAGCATTACTAAATATTTATCATTTGCTTAATTGCAATCCGTGTATAAATAAAAAGGTTATATTTCGAATTCCTTAAAAACTCAGTCCTAAAATAAATGCAGGTGCTATTTTTAAACGTAATGCGTAGTTTTTCTGAAGCGAAGCGATGGCAGTCTGATAGCTATATTTATGAGATAAATGCGCTTCTTCCGTTCGAAAGTAGTTTAAGATCCCCTTACTATCGCTGTTTCCATATTAATCATATATGTAGTAGTTATCACATGGTTTCCATAGGTGGCACTGTAACCGACTATTATGGTGTACCAGATTTAATAAAATCCATTAGGCTATAATTTTTTATTCAGTATTAACATTACACTATCTGAATATAATACTTATTAACAGGTTTAGTTAATCTAGAAGTATAAGAATGCCAAGGTTTAACCAAATCTGTTTAGTGGTTTTTGTGTGATACGTGGTCATCAGACAGGAAAAAATTCCAAAAAAAAAAATGCGTTGACCCTTATATCGATAACAGGCAACCCACTTTAATTTCCAAATATCTAATCTGCAGATTCGGCGCTGTTACAATTTGTTAATAGTAATAGATAACTGAGATTATTTACGTTTTTGTATACGTTAAGTTACATTGTTTTAAATCATAACTTAACTTATGAATATACAATTTTTCTTATTATCTATCTATTTAATTAACAACGACCATCCTTACTCATTGTCGCGCGGGCGGACAGGGCGGTAAAATGTCAAGTGCGAAGAGCCCTCTTCAGCCAGCACCGCAGCAAGCGGCGTATTAGGAAATATAAATGACATGGGTTACAGTTTCGGTTTGTAGGTGTAATTCAACTCAATACAATAACGTTATACAATATCGCATCAGGCTTATCATTAGATATCAAACCCCGCGCTCTAAGTATCTACACTTAATGCAATATCAATTTTTTTATATTTCAAACACAAGTCCTGTACTGAAGACCTATCAATATGTCCAGTGTCAACATCTTTATAATGACGAAATTCCGACACATTCAAAAGAAAGAAGAAAGAAAAAAAAACCAACAAATTCTGAATCACATTATATTTTACATCCATTTATAAAATAACGATACAGACTAAACAAACAAGAAAAAATACAGACATTTATGCATAAATGCCATTTGACTAGAAACGATTGAATATTAAAAGTACATCCACAGCATAATTATTGTTAATCAGTAGAATTAATAAAATTGTGATTGAGAATCTAAATTTACTAACAAGTTTTATAACAACTGTTACTACTTACCTTCTATTTTTAATCTGAAATGCGCTAGGTTAATGCAATAAATTGACTAGAATGTGCATGAATAATGTTGGCTTTTCTATAATGTAATTATGTGAATTACGTCTAGGGACGTTCTAGCAAAAAAAATTACATTGATAGCTAAGTAATATGATTACTTACGTGTCTATGTATATGTACTTATTTATCAAATCTGACACCGACATATATTACGATTACATAATTCATGATACATTACTAATATTTACATGTTTACAGGACGTTATAAATCAATCTTATGTTTAACGAATATTAACGGGCTTTTTACGTAATTACATGCACGCATCAACAATTTCTGTCTAATTAGTGTCCGGATAAAAACATGTGTAGGTATTATTATTTTTTACTTTGCTAATAAATCTTCGAGATTCTACTTACTTAGGACTGTATCAGATAAATTTCAAATATTATTGGTTTCAGTCTAAAAGGTGTAACGTACTAATTCAGGTCTGTAAATGGAAGGTATAAGTTGAACTTGCTAAGTAAAATTACTTCAATTTTTATTTAATTATAACTTTTATATATAATCATTGGCCTTTATTACATTACTGTAATATCATTGATATTTGATATGCACATCATAGAAAAGGTATGTCAGGCTTTTCTGTATATCTGATTCGAGGGACCAACAACCGTAACCGAAACTATCGAATATCCGAAATAAATATATATCTGAAACCGTAAACAAATGTGATAAAAAGATACAGATAATTTCGGATAGGGGCAGAGTAAAACTAAAACACGTCATGACAGGTTTTCGTCGGCCGAGCCGAAACACTAGCGCGTCGTCCTCATTTCAGACACTTTTTATTATTTAATTTTAGGCTATTGTTTTTATCTGTGACTATAATATCTGTAGTAAAACCTTGTAAATACATAAATCCTTCTAATATCCCTAACTGAAATTATCCGAAACAATCGGAAAATCCGAAATAATTTCATATCCGTATCTAAACGTAACTGCAACCGGAAGAAATGTATTCATATATCCGTATCCACATCGAGATCCGCAATTTCATATCCATAACATCCCTACTAACAATTAACACCATGCTTATTCGCAGTACGAACATTTTTGACTACAAAATTTCAGAAAACAACTATAAAGTTCAATGACGAAAGTTGGCAAAATAATTAATTTACCAGACGATGGAATATGGCATAAATTTATTAAATATGTTATTCTACAATTTAAAATTCATATTATTTTAATTTTTTCATAAATTAATGAATTAATGAAATAATAATTTCTGAATTTAATGAAACAGCTCTGCAAACTCAATAACGCGGCCTGTCTTAATCTTGCTCGAGTCACGTGACTCAAAGAAAACTCGATTACCTTTAACTTTATACCTAAAAAACAGATTTTAACTTAGTGTCTAATTTTATAATATTATTACATTAAAAGTAACATGTAGCTAAAAGCATCTTAAACATAAGTAACTGACAATTTATGTGCTATTATAATTACATGTAAAAAGCTTTAGTTTATGGGCGAATGTACCTAGAGTGAAAAATTGTATTAAAAAGTATTTTCTATGAAGTTTTTGTAGCCACATTATGTGGTCATTATATGAAATGCAACCAGTTTAAGAAGCGGTTGATAATTGGAGGGTTGAGACGGTAACTACAATATCTAAGTGAAAATAGTCACGCTTACATACAGTTCTCCATTAAATGTTTACATCTTTCAGTGATCGTATATGCGGTATATATAATTAAAGTTATTTACAACATCTATTTACTATCTACATACAGTAAACGCAGAATACATTATGTACCTTGACACAAAGACGTAAACGTATCAATGGTAAATTGGTAAATTATGGTCAATAATTTATTTGTGCATGTGTTATACTTAAGTACGTAAAATCTCGAACGCACGACATTAAACATAACGTAGACACAGTCGGTGGATACTTAAACTTATAAACAAATCACTATTTTCTTTAAGTTGTATTACGTACCTAAGTTATATAATTACATTGAGATTGGAATTAATTATTTAATTGATGAGGAATAAGTGGATTGCGGTGATCTACTAGGGCTACCACTGTTATAATATTTCATTGCTATTGGTTTTTATCCTAAGTATAAGTATACAATTATTAATATTTTATTCATATCTCTTGGGAATTTTCGTAAACATGAATCCAATGTTATATAAATATAATACATAGCTAATTACTTTAACTTCCTAAAAAAATGTAATATGAAATTATGATGGTTAACTATGTATCGGGAAACACCTATACACGGACACGACAACAGCTAACATGTGAAGAACATAACGCACCCTTAGAATGAAAGGGACTTAACTCAAAAATTGCAATTTATGGGAAACGACGAAGAAAGTTTTCAAAAATGTATGGTCTTGAGTAAATTTAAAGAGACTGATGTATGAGGTTTTCCCTTTTTCCCTATCTCACTCATAATTCGGGCTTTTTTTCACCATGGGGTTTTAGAGTAGGCTTTTTTAAGTAAATTTATAGTAAAATCAGGAATTTCAGGAATTTTGAGTTAAGTCACTTTTATTCTAAAGGTGCGATAAAAGAAAAATGATAATGTGGAGAACCATTAAGTAACTACTACGCACTGTTCGTAGTTGTTTATTGACTATTAATTCTGGCATGTAATTTAATTACGATTTTACAGTAGCATTTTTTTTAACTTACTAATTTCGGTAGTCCATAAAATGTTGCATAGTTGTTGAATAAGATTCGTTGATCGTTGGGTTCATTGAGCTAATTGCCTCCATTTTATTTGGGCTTCTTCGATCAGTTATAGCATTACAGGGACTACTAACTGATGTATGTGTGTTATCCATCGAGTTTGGGTTTGATATTGACCTAAGAGGTATATTTATTGTTCTCATGGGTTTGGTTATCGAGTTATTTATTGAAATCATAGAGTTTGGCAAGGATTTCATTGGATCGTTAGTTGAATTCATTGCATTATACCTAAAGTTGATTGGATTAGTTATTGAAGTTATTGAATTAACCAATGTGCTCATTGGGTTCGATAATGAACTGGTCGTAGAACGCATTGGATAAAACAAGGAATTCATTGAACTCTTTGAGTTTACCATTGAGTTCATAGGATTAGACAGAGACGATAATGAGTTGATCAATAAATTCATTGGATTTGATATTGCATTTATTGATTTGGCCATTGAATTTAATGTTTTAGTATTAGTAATTGAATTAATTTGATTTGTCATCGGATTCATTGGATTGCTGTTTGAGCACATTTGTGGGTTTGCCATTGAGTATATTTGATCGGTCATAGAATTCACTGGATTAGCCATTAGATTCATTGCGTTAGACATTGAAGTCATTGGATTAGTCATCGAACTCAATGTGAGCATATCGGTGTATGTATGACTAGTTTTAGTTGCTGTGGTCTTGACGCATAAGTCTATAGCGGAATGGCGCAGTCGCTGCCGTGACTTCAAAGCTCGGGCAGCGCTACGGTTACTGATAAATCAATGATCAGTACTAAAATATGAATTTTGCATAAGGTACAACTTATCAATGGGATTCACGACGGCTCCAGTGCCGAGATTGAGGGGCTCGTGGGCAGAGTGTGAATTATGTTGATGTTGATGATGTGGAACTTCCAAATTTTGTAAGCTCATGGTGTCGGACGCTCCTTCATCTAGTTGATCAAAGTTGCTTCCGTCGAGTGATATATCTGAACTGCAAAAGCTGTCCCCGGAGTGCGCAGGATAATCTGAAATATGAAATTATAGTTTCTTTGGTTGCGGTCTTTACATGCTTCTCCGTTAACTTCTCCTATGAAACCTGCTAATAGT
>PDGT01000018.1:3675919-3693213 GCA_003671415.1 Megathymus violae
ACTAGGATAGTATTTCAATTAGGTATTTGAGATTTTGTATGTATGGGTTCTCACATGGGTGATGTTCTGGTATTTACGTAATTTTTCTGAGGATGAGTACTAAGTGTACCAAAGAATTCTACATTTTAGTATCTATGTACTGTTTATAGGAAATAATAATTTATGTATAGCTTAATTGAAAGATATCAACATAATTTTAGTTTAGTGTGACATGTGCATGAAAAGTAATACAATTGGAATTGTTTCCGGCAAACTGCATACAACACGTGATTATACATTTATTCATACAATGGTTGAAATTAGATACCTACTAGGTGGTAACATAGAGTATGTGACGATGATTAAGTATAGTCATTTACTTTAGGCACAAGTGGAAATTGATTGAATCTTAATACTTTTCATATATCCCTCACGCCATTGTTGAATGATATGTCAATTGACTTACCGTCTGGAGAATATGGTAGGTTCGGATTCAAAGGCTGACTCGAAGCAGAGTATGCGCCGTCCAACCCCAAGTAATTTCCATGTTCGCTCGATGGGGACTCTTGCTTGATGCTTTTTTCATCCTTATCTTTTTCTTTCTCAGAATTTTTATCACCTTCTTGTTTCGCCTTGCGCTGGATCTTCTTCATTTTTGCTCTTTGGTTCTGGAACCATACTTGTACAACTCTTACACTTAGACCGGTATCTTTGGCCAGGGCTTCGCGTACCTTTCGGCAAGGTTTTGGGCTTACTTCGAATGATGCTTTGAATTGCCTGCGCTGGGCAGATGTCAGAATTGTTCGCGGTCGTTTTGGTCCGCGACGTCCATCCCTAGGTCGCTCCGAATCATCAATTATCATGTCGTCTTCGGCGTGTTGCATCAAATACATTTCCTTTTCAAAGTCTTGGCGGCAAAATATTTGTCCGGCTCTGATAACGTACTGTTCACCTTTCTGAAGTGGCTGACAGCACATGACGCATACAAAGCATTGGATATGAAAGACGTATTGCTGAGCTCGCATGACCATCTCCTGGGGGAGTAGACGGTCGCCACACCTGGTGCACTTGACTCCGAACAATCTAAAGGACAATGAAAAATAATGACACGTTGTTTAACTAGTGAGCGCTAGCCCATCGCATTGCTTTATAGGATATATACCGCAAGCATTTCGCCATTGATTATTCGCAGCTAGCAAGCGCAGTTAAATATAAAATTACTCATAATAAAGTTGATGATTAGGTAATAAAGGTATGAGTGATCGATTTGTGTATAATTACCTGTCGTAGTCGGGCTTGCAGTAGAGTTTGGCGTTGCGGGTGAAGCATGTGTGAGCGAGGGGGCAGCCACATACGCAGCAACTGAGGCAGTGCTCGTGCCACGAGAGCTCGCCCACCCGCATCAGATATCGGTCTTGGATTTTCTGACCGCATCCTTCGCATATCTCCACGATCTTCTCCCGCTTGATGCTCGCGCTCAACTCTGCAGAATGCGAATCTACAATTAGTAGTATGTGGTAGGTCATAAATAAATAAAGGAAATATTGGCACAACGCGTTATTTTGTACTGAGAATGACAATGAACGGGCGCGTTTAGAGATCAGAGTTTGAGATAAATTCGCAACTGCAATGATTAAATAGGTACATAATACACATCCCACACTCGAAATCATCACGAGTCTGTAGTATATGAATTTGTATTTGTTATATTTTATTCCAGTATAAGTAATTTAATAAACAAATTTAATATTTACTAATAATTTACTAAATATTACTAATTTTCTACATTGTTTGTACAATATTGTTGCTCTTATATTCGGGACGTATGCATTCCCTTGTAGAAAACTTTCGGTTTTCGCTGCTGGAGTTTTAAAGCTCCTAGAAATAAATCCGGGCATTGTATGTACTTAGTGCAGTTCTTAGGACAAACAAGCAAATTAATAGCAACCGCAGCTAACATGGCGGAAAATGGCGTATTTTATAAAATTTACACATAATTAATTATTAAAAATGTATGGCTAAGACTGTATATTTAAATTAATTAACAAGTCAATAAGTGAGAATGTAGGTGCGCAGGTATATAATGATGAATTTGTATTCTTATATTTCAATTAGTCATTACAGGAATGACGACCCTTCGCTACATGTAACATTTCTCAAAGATCTATGAGTATAAGAAATGGACAGAGAGATTGTTTTACAATTCTCATATGATACTACAGAGCAATGTGAACTTAAAATGCAAGGTATATTAAAATTAAAAACGTGAGGTAGCTTGGAGACTCCGATTGATAAAATGATTTAAATATTTCATGTTTTATTTAACATTTATTATTAATTAATTAATTTATATTTTATTTAATTTTTTTAATCTAGATCAGTTGAAACATTTATGATACGTGTATTTTTGCGTAAGTACTACAGTCTATTTGGTTGTGGTAATTTTAAATAGAGGTTGGTTATTCTGTAACTACTAGTAATAACACACATCCATTCGCATTAATGTAAACAATAATATATGTAAGTGCGTAACGCAACCATCTGTGAAGCGTTTAATTCAAAATATCGTTGGCTTTAATGCCGCTCAAACTGAAGCAACTTATACTACAGCGGAATTGGCATATCTAATTATGAACGAGCACCCTATCAAGACTAACCGAACACAAGTGAAAATTTAATTAAGGCTTTCTTATTCAAGGAGCAGTAACTAGCTTTAGGACGAGATAAAATGTAGACAAAATACTAGTTTTAAATATTCGTGTGCCCTGCATGAAACGCGGTAGGATTTTGGGCTCGATGAATGTATTTGTATGTTTGTGTGCGAGTCGTCGTGAGAATGGCGTTGAGGCGAAAGTATCGGGCGTCTCACCGCACTCCTTAGACTTTGGGGTGGGGGACCGCCCAGTGGGAGGGGCCTGCCGGGTCAAACGGGTCATGAACGATCAACCCGGGAACAAAATGTCGGCGTGAAACATCCGTCGTGATGCTTAATCGATGTAGGATCGAATCGAGGCACGGGCCCCTTGACTTTTAGCAGCGCCGTTACGAGTACTTGTATATCCATAAATGTGTTATAATATTTTTTTAATTAAAAATAAAACAAATGAAATATTTTACGAATAGTTTAGATCAAAGTACATGACTTATTTTCTTTTACTTTACAAACAGTAGGTCCAGTGCGTTTAATTTAAGCTAAGTTACGTAACTTACGTACGTTAGTATCAACTTAGGTATCTACGGATATTTTAGAAATCAACTGTGTATTAGGTTTAAGTATGATTGTATTGCTTTGAATTAATTATGTTAGTATTACAAACAGAATTACATTTTATGCATTAGTCCGTGTCAAATAGGTATGTAGAGCAGGACACAGCGCTACCGACGACATCCAAAAGAGAATAAACGTACTTACACGCTTTTCTGACGACTTGAACAGGATTGAATTAATAAAGCATATGTAGTGAAAGAAAACAAGTAATTTACTCTGATTTAAACGATTACTAAAATATAATGATTAAACTGCAAACTGTGATGTTGTTTTGAATCGAGTATTCTATTGATTAGAATTTTTATCTAAAGATGTACCTAACAAAGTGCAAACTTTTGTAGTTTCTGACACAATTTCAGTGTGTACAGAACTAAACGCACGTCACCAATGAGTGCCTGCACGTTTTCGGCAATTTTTCTAAAAAGGTTATTAAGTAATATAAAAGTTTAGTTGTCACTTATGTTACACGGAAAAGTTACCTCAAGAGAGAAAGTCACACTTCGTTCACGTTTTGAATCTATTACAAACACCTGTCGCCAACCTCTCCTGACAGTTGTGTACGCACACATATTTGTACATGCTCGTAATATTGTGTACGAGTGATCAATATGACACTGGTGGTATCGATTATTTGTATAGTTAGTCAGAAGGAACAGGACGGCGACCACCGGTCCCCACACCATCAAGACCGCTTGATTAGCTACGCAAGCTATTGGCTATTGTATTATCTTTGCGCGACAGAGACGTGGTATGCCATTTGCAAATTGTCTTTTGAAGTAGGTACAATAACAGTAACAGGGCCGATCAAGTTGGAATCGGATTCTCGAGAATATAAATGGGAGCGCGAATAAAGCATCATTTTCTGTTGAAGATTCAAGTTGATGGACTTTTGTTTGGGTTTTGCTGTAAACCCATGTAGGGAAACACGTAATTTTCAACATAGAAGTCAGTAGTAATGATCTTTAACCGTTTTTAAAGTAGTTTCACGGATACGATGATGTTTCCGTGGTTTTCCTTTAATAAACTATATAATAATTATACCTACTTTTCAAAATTATTAAGTAGCTACTAATAGTTTTGTTTCCCTCATCATGTGTCCGTCCATTTGATAAGTTCATTGAGTGATGTACGTATTTAGCCAAAGTTTTTTCACTTTTGACCATCAAAGTTTATTCAAATATTCGGTTGTATATTAACTTTATCAGCTTGTGTAGCGAATTTTAATGTTTCTGTCTAGTAAATACGTAGAAAACCCGATTTGACAGACAGACAGACACGTGTGTTTACCTATAAGAGTTCAGTGTTGTCATCTAATATACCTATTGAACCATAAAATCTACTCGGCAATCGTGTGTTTAAGATTGAATAAAATTATAGTAAAATTTTATCCTAAATATATCAATAGCATCATATTACGAATTCAATATTAATTAATGTAACTTTATATTTAAAGTCATTGCGAATAGTGTAGTACGCATAAGATGTTAAATTTTGTTAGATTAAATTTTTTTTCGGTTCCCTTTAAAAATAAACTTTTGTTAATTAATGTAATTAAATGTTTTATAGACCTTGCTCTCGAAAACTGGTTACAAATTTGATTGGATAGCTTATAGCACTCGAGTAACAGATCAATCCATATTTATATATAGTCGTACCTATACATAAAAACGCTAAATACACAATATTACACAGTACGGTTGAGTAAACACACCGCGTGGTGAGTAAATCCCCAATAAACACTTGTTATTTGACCATTCAATTATTTTAGTGAAATATGCTCGGAGAGCGGCGATTCGTCGCAGCGTGAAATCAAATGATCTGGTTAGATTCACTTAACATTTAGTAATATTGCATAACCGTGGTTTCAAAATATGCATCTATCAGACAGTATATATAAAATGCAAGAGAGAAAGGTATTCGAGACACGTATTATGTATTGAGAATGACAAGACTGCTCATAAACACTTATTGGCCTTTAGCGGTGTACCGAAAACGTGATTGAATCGGGTTGGATGTAATTTTTAAGAATAATTTTGTTTTTATAATAAAACGTACCGAGACCTATTCAAGTGTTGGTAAATTTATTCAGTTTATGATAAATATACAAATTGCTCGATTGCACTGGTCGGATTTCCTTTGAGAATAGGAGGAAAAAAGGCCATAGTTCACCAGGTTTGCCATTTGCGAATTATCAGATCTTTGAAAACATTATGGAGAACCCATCACGAATAGAAGCGATTGACAGCCCCGGGTCTACGATTTCGTCGAACCTCTTCAACAAGTTAATAGTGGTGCCCCTTTTCTTTCAGATAAATCATAAAAATATTTTTCCTTTACATTTTAACATTTTTTGTGAGCGAGAGAATGAGAACCGTGTAATAAATTGGAAATTTTAGCTAATAAATTTTTCATTTATATTTCATAAAATGAAATATAGCAAAAACAACAATAAAGAGATTCCTTTAATCTTTAGGTACCAGCGTTTTACTGTCTTATTTTGCTTTAGCTTTATAGGTTTTTTCTGCGAAAGAATCTATTAGCTCATCCGAGTCCGTCTCAAAGGCATTTTATTTTCAATGGCTAACTAGGGGATCGAGACTCTTCTGACTCATTGTTTAACGCTGATGGGTTTTAGTTATTTTCAGTTTGCCTCATAGCTTGCAGATATCGTGGTCATTGCACAGTAGTAGGTAAATATTGTTAAAGTTAAACGCTATTTGCAAGACATGTATCAATATCTATAAGTGTATTAATATCTCACAAACCCACACTAGGATTCCTTGTGTTGCGGGTGGCGTGATAATACACACACCCAAAATCCGATTGCAAACATTTATCGGTGACTAAAATATTGCTCTGCACGGAAATCGAATCCGGGAGTTCATTACGTCGGTTACTATCAACGTAGCCAAAATTGTTTTTGCTCGATCGATTATACTGTAAAGATCAGCGCTGTGAAGACTAATATAAACATTTAAGTATTTTAATTTACTCCGACATTTCATAGATAACTGCTTCCATATTTGTTCCAGCCACTTATTTATCTTAAGTTTAATATTAATTTATTTTTCATCTGATTTAACTATAGGTTTACATACGTTTGTTGATTCACAACCTGTATTTCTTGTACTAAGAACAATATGCTATCGATTGGTTTGTATGGTGTTAATAAATTACACTTCGTCTCCTGCTAGTAGCTACCTACGACAGAGCTTACTCAGTAAAGTCGGTATAGGCACTACAGTTTTCGACACTTAATTGTTGATTTATCTAATATTTCTGCTTTACTTCGCAGCAATAATAATCCGACTATTTGCTTAAGTTAATATATATATATAATATTCCGTATAATAATATTTATAACAGCTTGTTACGAACGGACTTTATAATAGATTTTATCTGTTTATTCCTAATCGTTATAAATTAGTTTACAATTACTATTATTACTTGTCGTTATTGTAGGAGAGCCAAGCCAACATTTGTGTTACATCGCATGGAACTGAATGTGCGATGTAGGAATGGGCATCGCAGCGTCCGTCACAGCGCGGGTCGCGAGGTCATTCTATTTGTGAAGCAGGTTAGTTTTACATTATGCAGACAAGAAAATTCTGTATTAATCTGTCATAGAAAATGCTGTATTAGTCTCCCGGCCCTGTGTATAGTAGAGACTTGGAGGTGAAGATTGAGTATCGAAATGTGCGTGGAAAAATTATTTTAAATAAAATCTTGGCCATTCGAATCAATTGACTTAGGCATTACACATTAATATCTATAGAAAGTGTTTCGGTTGGAGTGTCTTGAAAAGGCATAAATTAATTAATATTTTGATTCTGAAACCCTTCATGTTTGTGAAATTGTGTTGTTGTCTTGTGAGTGTATACCGACGACCACTCGTCAAAGTTGATGACAATGATCCGTGTATATAACCGTGTAAATATAATAATCAATAGCAACGCAATAAAAAAATATGTAGGTATATATTAAGGCCAGCAGCCTAATTCTCGAATTGCAGACATTTATGTCTAATAGACATATGTCTACAAAACACGGCGAATGTCTATTAAAAGCTTATTTCCTTATTCTCGGGATGTCGCATTCGACATAATGTCTGCGACTAGTATTCGACATGCAACGATTGATCCGGAGCGATCGACATTCAAATCTCTATTCGACATTTGACAATCTCGACACATTACAGAGTATGTAAGCACGACATTGTGAAGTTATTTTCAAGTAAATGATGAGGATGAATTTGTTGTACAATTTGTTGGCGATGTAGATGCAGATGCAGCAGTTGTACCACGTCGACAAAACCTTTGGCGGTTTAATAAGACGGAGTTGAGCGAAACCCCGTTTATAAAAAAAACGGCTTTCAAGGGCATTGACGGAAGATTTGGTGCATATTGTGGAACCTGAATTCAAAATCATTTAATCATATAGGTATTCTGTAAATACATTTATTTGTACTGTATTTGGTCAGTGGATCCATTTCCCTAGTATGTTTGATAAGCTGGATAAAATAGTATCACAGTAAGTATTTTTATTTCTAAATAGTGCATTCAATTCAAACTGCAATTGTTACTCTAGTTACACTGACTGATTAAAGTGACATATTTTTATTACTTTGTACTTGTTCAATGTTTATTTTGAATTTTGTTTGTTAAGGTTCTACAGAATGTACTATTTCCCTGGAATAGATTGCACACATGTTGCAACTGTGTCCCCTAGTATTTGATAAGCGAAGTTATGTAAACAGAAAGAATTAAAATTCAATTAATACACAATTGAAATTTGTGTCAATGTTAGATTTAAAAAAAACTGGTGGCTCATAATATGTGTAAGAATTTATAATACCGTTCCATAAGAACTAATGGCATACTAGAAATTAAATTTTTATTTTTAGACTAAGACAGCCTTGACATGAGTTTAATTTCAGTTGCCAGAGCACATTGAGGGCATTTTATGAGGCAGCATTTGATATGCCCACCACAGGTTTGGGTCTCATGGTCATTTCAGTTGACTGTTACCGATGCTATAAATATGAAACAAAAAACTTGTTGTTTGACTAACAACAGTTGTGAACTATTTGTTGTATTAAATAATAATATGTAAATAAAAAATAAACACTTATTTTCCTCTTGGTTGTAGCTTTTTATTTTAACATATCAATATCACATGGTAATTACAAAAGTTTAAACCTGAGTGGTTTCGATACCATTATTATTTCCAAGCATCCTTGTCATTAATGTACTCATACTATAATATCCGTTGCCTATAAGTTTTGTTTTAATGCTTCGCTTAAAAGTTCCAATGGGTAACTCGCGTATCAACTTAGGAATCATATTGTAAAAACGAACTCCAAGCGGCATAAAAGAACGCTGAACATTTTGAAGACGATATGAAGATGTAACCAAATATTGACTATTTCTTGTTTCATGATTCTTCATGGGCTTCTAACTTTAAATAGAGCCTCCGCTTTTGTGAGGCCGACGCATATTTCTTTTTCGAGTCCATGGTATAAATAATGAAACACAAATAAAACAAATTAAAACCATTTAGCATAAGAGCCAAGACAATGCTGTCATCTATGGTCAAGACATTTGTTTGACATTGAAATGACATAAATGTTTCATTATAGGTAAGCAACCAGCGTTTTGTTAAAAATATGTATTAATAATAGTTTTTAACTACAATATTGCAGTTTAGAAATTATAGCAATATAAAGGTAAAGTAGAATTAATACCAAAGTGTTTTACTATATTTTCATATGATTAGAATATTTTAAAACATTTTTTGAAGTATAATCGAGTTTTCTTGACTTGGCGTTGTTGTAATCTAGAAAACGGATCGTTTATTTCATATGTCTGATAGAAAAGTCGAATGCTCAAATGCCTATTGTGACCCAGAATAACTTTTTTGATACGGTAGACATTTTAGCCGACATTTCTCTTAGAGACTTAAGATTCGAGATCATGTCTGTCGTCGACATTATCTCTTCAATTCGAGAATTAGGCTCCTGAAAGCAATCTCATCGTATGTCAAAAAATGTAACTTTTGAAAAATCGAGACCATTCAATGATATATTTTTTTTTGTCGGATTCAAATGATATAATATAGCTGAATTTTTAATTTTTTCGAGATACGGCAAGATCGCTTTCTGCGTCGATATGTATTAACTTACCTACAGAGTACATTTTGTTTTTTGGAAACACTACAATTACCGTGCTTTGGTGACGAATTATTTTTATAAACCGTGGTCATAGAAATACCAACACGACATAAAAATTATTATATATAAAAAAAAATTCAATACCAAATATCACTACTTATGTAGGTCTTGAACATATGTATATCTTTATATACCTACACCCTGGAAATTAACTATCCATATTCTGTTTGACATATACTTATATATTACAAAGAAAACGTTTTATTACAAGCAGTTATATTCTATCGGGGTACAATAAAATTTGTTTGTAAGCAGTGTACATCTTAGAGGATTGAACGTCGGTAGAAATGACGGTGTGGGATTCGAATTCTGCAAGCAACTTTAATTAAAAATGTTATATACGTAATAAAAATTAATTCTTGCTTCAAAAAGGTAAGTAATATTTTTGGAAATTAAAAACCGTTTTGCTACTACTTAGTTGCAACTTTATTTAAGGGATTCGTTGTAGCGTTTAGGTAAAAATATATTCGGTTTATTACGTTATAGGACCGCGCCTTTGTTACGATACGTTAAAGCCCGAGCAGACGCTCGACCATTCAACGTTCCCTCGATTGTGTGATGAATTCCTTTGGAGTTGCGGCGCGCATATGAGGCGGTCAGCAAACAAACATACTCAACAAAGGCTGGTGTTATAAACGCATTGTTCGTGAAACATGTGGCTTTTCCGACGGCGAAACCTTTCTGCCTTGGTTCCTAGAACTATGAAAAAAATGATCTAATCTAGGGGGAGATAAACTAGGAATATAAAATGATTTTATCACGTTTAGGTAGACACGGGGGCGCATCTAGCAATTTATAATGATGATAAATATGTAAAGCTGATATTATACTTAGATAGACGTGGAATAATTAATCATTAAATTCAGATAAAAAACTCCGAGAAGTATATTGATGTAATATACTATATAATATACTTTATATATAATATACTGATAAATTGATGCAAAATAAAGTTTTATAAAAAATACATTTTCAGCGAAAATGACTTTAAAGTGACTACGGCGAATTTTAAAGTTAATTTAATAGTCGACATTAATTTAGTTATAATTGTTATAGAACTTAAACTTTATAACGGGCCTAACATTCAATAACATTGCTCCTGTGATGTGATATTAATACGGAAGTATTTTTTAAAGGACAGATGAATAATGAATATCAATATAATAAAATTTTGTCTGATCGTTTTCTGTACATGAATATGTGAAAAAAACTATTATTAGGGGCGTTTATTAATGTAATAGAACCCAAAACAATAGTTATTAGAATATTTGTCTGTTTGTCTGCATTTGTGCATGCTAATCACAGAAACGACTTAACCGATTTCGTTCTGGTTTTCATTAATGTATTGCAGTAACCGTCACTTCTTTGTTTAAAATCCGTTTCATTGCAATACGTTTATAAATAAAAAAGTTGGGAATTAATATATTTCTAATTCATAGTACGAGAAAAACCTAAATCTAAAATCCGCCATTTGCTAGTAATTAAATATATAAGAGCGTATAAGGGACGATTTATGGTAGTATAAGGGAAAGAGGTCCGAAGCTAAGCGTTTGGCGATCGATATTTTCTGCTACCCTGAAGTGGAACAGGCGTAAAATTTGGGATGTGTATTGTGTACGAATAACGAAATTATATTTTATAACCATGCGGTCAGATACATCTGTGTGTGTACAATTTGATAATAAAGGTATAGTAGGTACGTTTCTGTGTTTTATTATACAACAACACAATATCGTGTCGCTTGGGAAAAACAGTCGTATGATTAGTGTTAACAGTGGTTGTCTATCTGTATAAAAATACAGATATTAGGATTGTAATTAATTAGTATCAATTTGACATTCAGAATACTGTCAATCAACGATTCGTTCAAACACTATACTGTTAAATGCTTCTTGCGATAAAGTGCATGTTGTGTAAATTTCATGTTTTTTATTTCAATAGTTTTAGGCTTTAATTTGTGGATCGAGAGTAGTAATTAGTAGAAGTAGCAAAAGGTATCTACTATCGAAGATCTTGAGCTGAGATCCTTCGTAATAAAAATAAGAATACCACATCTCAATCTGTTCCATGGTTTCCACATGAAATCGTAACATATACATATAATGTGTTTAATCTTTATTAACAAGTGTGGTATAAAAAATAAAACATTTCCCTTAAAATAATCCACGCAATTAAATCTAAACGAACAAAACATTACTTTTGACTTTTGTACCTGAAAGATTTCCGCTTGTGTATTCAAATTAAACGCACCATGTAGTACATACACATTTGGAAATAACAATTAGAGAACGCTCTTATAGTATCACTCGCATATCCGTGATAGATAAAAAGTTACGTAATTAATCGTCGATTGGGTTAATTTTACACATTTGACGCGGACGATTATGATTTTAAACTTTCGCATATTCTTAACGACGCGACGTACTTGACAGTTTTGAGATCTTGACATTGAGTAGGTACAATGATAATAATGATGATGCCAAACAGTGATGTTGACAGACATGTTTTCAAAAAGTTTCATCTTATTAACGGATTTTGTCTCCATATCAACGTTGTTAGATCAACGTCAGACTCTTACAGGTTCTCGAATGTCAATTGCACGGAATCTACTTTGTTTCATTAAACATTTAAGTCAAACGTCGATATGTACCTATTGTTTTAAATGTTAATATGTATGAAATTTAATAAAACTTGATGAGTCAGATAAGGTTCTATGTTTAATGAGAATTTCAACAACATCTGTTCAATTGTTTCGGAGATTAAGCGGAACATAAATGGAAGTCAAACAGACGGTAATTTTAAAAACACTTGATTAGTTTATAATTTACTTTATTGGTAAGCAAAGATAATATGTCTCGGTGGAGATATTTTTGCTTAAAATAAAAATCTGAATAATTAATTAAATAATGAAAGGAAGATTTCAATAACCGCATCTGGGCGATATGTCAAATTATATTCGATGGTAGTTATTTATTAGCAAATGTCATTAATAAAAATAAAAATATAATAAAATGAATGAAATGAAACAACTTACGTGTAACAGAACTTAAATGTAATCATTACGAATTTCATGTAATAATATACATATTTAAATTAAATAGTTTAAGTGTGCACAGAAATTAACTCAAACTCTACTATCGATGTGTGTGTGTGCACTTTCGGTACCTATATTATCTATGCAACTATGTATATCGCGAAATACGCTAGAACTGATATAGTTTCGCTGGTAGAAATTGGAGTGACTCGTAACTATATCCCAAACATTTTCAGCGATATGATTTTTAAATTACTATCTAAATAATATTAAAGGACATAGTTATTTCTTGTTGCGTGTATCTGCTATTTTGTTTTTTGTCTACGCAAACGATTTTGTTGCCGTTTATAATAAAGAGAAATTATACTAAAATGTATAAACAAATCACATTAAAAAAATTGGTAGGTAGTTATCAAAACTAAAGTTTTTGATAATCTTTTGAATTGTGCTGAAAATATTTTTTTTATTTATTTTAAATGACTGTGAGTGCGAACTTTATTAGAACGTTTAATGTATATCCATCTTTGAAAGTTCATTATATTATTGTTTTGAAAATAATGCTGCGTCATTAATACAATGTTAATTGGCGATTATTACCGATTTTTAAAAGAAGCGTTAGTGGTTAATTACTTATATTGATTCATACGGAAACGCAAGTTCGCAACACTATGTATAATTAAGTGATAACTATAGATTAAACACCACAAACTGTTTAAATTTTTGTAACTATCAAACGGTGCGAAACTGTATCGGAGAACTCTTCCGTAAGATTTTTTTATTTAACTGCTTATTTTCCTTTTAGAATTAACTTTTCACCACTTGCTGTTATTTGAGGTTTCGAGATATTGTGTCTTTTTTTTTATGTTAATAGCCGACAATGAGTAGACGAGCCGCCAGATGGTAATTGGTCACCGTCGCCCATGGACATCAGTAAGACCGAAGGTATCACCGATGCGTTGTCGCCCAGGAAATGAGAAGAAGGTAAGAAAGAAAGTACTGGCTCTCAAGCTCCCAGCCGCAACACTACGAGTCGTTTGGCGGCTGACTCAAGCAGGAGGGTAGTAGCTAGCCAGGCAGGTTTGAAGGAAAGATAATAATACCAGTAATAATATTAATGACTTAATAATAAGACTGATAATATAATCCTTACGAGAAGCCCTACCACCAAGCATGCTATCTTCTGTCGCTTCTTACGACACCCTGTTCTGTCAGCATGTGATTGGGGGAAGTATTCTAAGCCGCCCCAATACGGCTGAAACGGTATCTTGATTTCCAGCGAAATATTGTGTGAATAATATTAGAATAGATACTGGTCCACTAAAATAGCAGCACGTGCACTGCAGCTATTGTACAAGCGTCTGGACAAAATAAATATTTTGCGTCTTGGCAAAATTAAATCATAAATTCTGTATTTAAATCCATAAAATCAATTAGGAAACTGCACAATGAAGCCAATAAAAAATAAACGGAAGTACAATCCGGAGAGACTAAAGAGGGTGCTGCGACCTTTTAACCTACTCGTATTTGTATTATAAAAATAACATGTAACTGACCCAGTGTCGGTATAGAGAGGTTAGCATATAGAGTGACAGTAGGGAGTCGAGTTGCATCCGACGACGGGGCGCCCTGTTTGCTGACGTTCTTTTTTATCAGAAGTTATCAACTCCTCATATTTTCCTTTGTATTAAGCGAAATGAAAAGCATTACAATCGGTTCACTTTTTGGCTATTGATAAAAATAAACAATCGAACACAATACACTGGGAAAAATGGAATTGATGAAAATAAATATTTGCGTTATGCTCAGTGGCGTTATGATTTCGGTAATGCGCATTTGTGTTGTTATGACATGTTCAATTCAGTATTAATAATACTACTGTATGGTTAGAATAGAATAAAGTGTAGCGCAACGGAGTGAAGTGGAGTAGAGTGCAAGGAAGCCCATTCGACTTTAGAAAAGAAGAATTAAATATTAAGTATAGAATGATATATTTTAAAGTACATAACTGAAAGTAGGCAGTTTACCTTCTACGTATGCACACATCGATACCTCAGCTTTTGTGTGACATAAATAGCAGTAGCGGTATAGTACAACACTAAGACATCGGGGACCGATTAGATATGTCAACTGAAAGAAGTAGACAAGTTAAATCGATTGTAAGGTGGTGTCAGATTAATCAACGATAACAAAAATTAAATTAAACTGTTTTGAAGTGCAAATAGTTATTGGGCTGCCATCGTCACATCTGGAAATTGAAATTAAAAGTGAGATTTTACTCTTGCTGATCAAGTTGCCGTTTTCCCCTTGCTGTAATTCTGCGATGAGTAAAGTAAAGATTTTGTTAAAACCAAGGAATTATAAGATATAAGTATATAAAGAAGCGGAGAATCCGCTTTTGTCTCCCTTTCCGAAACTGTATCCGAGTCACGTTACAAATATTTAACAGTTCATTCTAGATAGAGAGTGCTAGGTTAGTGCTAGGCAGGTTCGGGACACAGCCACCGTCGGAACGAAGCTGAGTAGTACATACCTACCACTATACCACCGACAGAAGACAACTGGCACCGATGTCGCGTCCCTAATCAGCAGAGTGTACTATGTGCAGGGAAGTTGGCTTGGACTCAACAATAGTGAAGCCTCAGAACAAGGGAAAAAAATACTCCCGAGGTATAGTCACGATCAAACGTTCATTACGAAGCACCTGGTGATCAATCGCAAGTTCTAAAAGATACACGTGTATTATTTATTTATTCGTTTAAACTTATTTATACCCAGTAGTATAAAAGGTGGCCTTAATGCTAAAAACATTCTCTGCAAGCCGACCTTAAGTTCTTATGTTTTAAAAAGTTTTATCTTTAATACCAGTAATCTTTACAATCTTATTTGTAAATTACAACCATTTCTGTGAAGAAGACTATATTATATTAATAATTTGGAAGAGTGCAAAAGGTTCTTAAAGTGATACACGAAATTATTGCACATGCGAACCTTGTCGACCATAGCCGTGATGTAGAGAATTAAAAGTTTCCTTTTAATGTACCTTATGCCATTTTAAAAGATAAACTTTACGCGCGAGTAAGTATTGTGTGAAACCTCTTTTGAATTTATCTTTTAATCTCCGCAAGTCATTATTTCCTAATGTGTAATCTTTAATTGTGATAGGTACGTGATGACTAATCCAAATATTTATTTTAATGTTACTTGAAAACATTACACTAGAAGCTGCATTTTTATCACAAATTATACCGCAATCGATGTTATAATCTTTTGAGTTAATTTTACATACCTCACGTCAATTTTATGTTTTGGATTTTTGATGAACAGTTAAAATAATTTAACACTATATTGGATACCATTACTTTATTAATGTTATCTGGATTAATATTAAGGTTTAATTAAAAACATACAATAATATGCATTCGTCTAAGTTATAAGTACCAAAGTTGGACAAGTTTCGCAACATTCATCAAAGTTCGCTGCACTGCACAATTAGGCCGGAAAAATTGGCACTGACCTGTTCTGCCGTTGCAGCTGATGGGCGGCTGCATGCTCTCCGGCATCAATCCAGGGTTGAGGTTTGTATAAAATTCGAGCATTTTCTCAACAGTTACACGAGTCACTCGCGAATGTCGCGACGGGCTGCGCTCACTGCGCCCGCTGACCGAACAATGGCGAAGGACAGCAACGACTACCCTCGGAACTGTTCAAGCTTTCCCCTTCTCTTTATTCCACCAATCACGAGCGCAATGATCGAAGACGCTCCGCCCATCTCATTCGTAACCCAACCTACCTATTATACAGATCAAAGCTATGATATTTTGCCGTTCGGCCGAAACGGCAAGGACAAATTTTATTTTTCGTTTGGTGGAAAAAACGAAGAATCTAACCTAAGGTGCAATTGGGTGGCCGTTCCGTTGGAAATCCTTGGAAGCAGAGACGTATTTCTGAAGATGTTCAATAAAAATAAATAAATTAGAAACAAAAAATATTTCTAAGAGACAGAGTATGTTTACAAGTCGAGATTGGTTATTAACTGCGGGACAATGAAACGGGAGACTTTAAATTTAAATCTCGAGAGTTTTGTACTCTACAATTCTTTGTTATAAATTGATCAGAGTAATTTGGAGCGTCCGGTCAGATGTCACAGCATAACGCTCATTTAATTATTGCTGTTTTTACGTATTTGACACCTATTTGATGTTGTTTAATTGAACTTGATTAAATTATAAAAATAGAGTGAGGAATTTGTAAGTTTGTTTACATGCGGAATGTAATCTTTTGAATCCATGGAAACTATTTGAATAATTATATTGCCATTTTAAAGCTACATTATCACCGATGGACATATAATATATCAGCAAAATTGATCAACCCGACCGACGTCTTCACGTGTCGCTATTTTTAATCACTTTTATTTTAAATATATATTTTTTAATCCAGATCCAATCTATGAAGGCTTTTAAAATATCTCCGTAATAAATAAATAAAAAAAACATAATTTTCCATAGACATATATTGCCTGACATCAATTTAATTTCCTTTTGCTCTGATTTGGTACTGCGCATCAAGTGCGGCGCAGCAGCTCCGTGGAATGTGCTGAGCACCTCTGAATAATAGGGAGAGCCGTGATCCCGGCCATGTGTGTTTAAATTTTATGTATATTATATAAAAAAGCATATATTTTTTGGCCACACTCTAAGAAACTTCATCACTATGAATTAGGAAGGTATAATAATACAATACAATACAAACATTTTATTGTACACCACAAGGAAATACATATA
>PDGT01000018.1:3693243-3767714 GCA_003671415.1 Megathymus violae
TATTAGAAGACACATACGCATTTATTTTCAGTTTTGTATACCTAAGTATATATTAATGTACTAACAAACTGCCCTCGTTTCACTTCGGAAAAACTACGCCTTGCTCTAAGAAATAGTACCTGCATTATTTTTAATTAATTTATATATTTTTATTTATGGACAGATTGCAAAGAAACAAACTTTAAATATTAAGTGATGTTTATTGAAATATATTAGTAAAAACCAGAACTAAATCGGTGAGGCCATTTCTGAGATTAGCGCGAACAAACGCACAGACAAACAGACAAAAATTCTAAAAACTATTATTTTGAATTCTATAAAGTTCATAAAGACTACTCATAGGTATATCCTAAATGTATAGAAAGCGATCAGTTAGAATTTTATTACTTGTGTAGATGAGGAGATTATTTCGCCGTTTTTTCTCCTCGATGTTAAAGCAGCTTTTCGAAACGGTAGTTGAATCGAAAAATTAAGTGCGTAAATGTATTTACAGAATACCTAAATTATTAAATTATTTTGAATTTTTGAATTTCTATTTGAATATTATCTGATTGGATATCAAATTTAGAACCAAATGTGATCATAGAATTCTCAGTCAATTATTTGCTATACCAATTCAACTAGCACAGCCAACAAAGTGCGAAATAAAAAATGCGAATATATGCAAAATAAAAAATAAAATCTACGAGAGTACTGAACATAACAATTTCAAAATAAATACGTGATTTAATCTATATGAATACTCATGTACGAACTTGTTTATAGATTTTAGTAAAACGTTTACTAACATTTCATGAATTTTCCCAGAAAATGGGAAGTAATGTTACAAGGACAAACATGTACCCTCTGGTTTATATTAATATATATTTTAATATGATTTAAATCCGTCAACATTTTAGTTGTGGTGTTTAGATAAACGAATAGGAATTATAAAGTGGAAGAAATGTAAAGCGCAAAATTTCGGGCAAACGTAATTATTGTTCTCAGTGAGCCTGAAATGTGGAGTCAGCGTAGTCAGCGGGCTGTCGTCGTAAATTTTATAATTTGGCGCAAACAGTACAAATATTAATCACATCACACCCGTATGGCGCCACGCCTGCTTACACGCTGTCGAGTTGTAGTTTTAATGATATCGAACCGGAAGAAATAGCTAGTCTGTAGTCCACCTGGGTTGTGTTTTCAATAAACTATGACCTGTTATTTTATATTATTTCTATAAACGTGTGAGTCTATAAACAATGGACACCGTAATCCTTTCCAACATTTTTTTTAAACAATCGCCTGGGTTGTCCGGGCTCCTATATTATTAAAGCGAGTGGCGTATTTGTTAAGAATAGGTCACAGACGGAAGGATTCATTTCAGTAATGTTTACTTGACGATATGGGGACCGTATAAACGGTTTGACCTACAAATGAATATTTTTATCCCTTCCTTTTTTGTTCATTTGTTAAAAGGCTACAGTAAAATTTAAACTAAACGCACTTAATCTTTTCAATGAATAGTCTAGTTTTGAAACAGGTTCAGTAGTTTCAGATTTATACGTGTTCAGACAGACAGAAAAGCGTTCCAAAAATTATTCCTTCATATAAGTAACAAAGCTTACTTAGTTAAAAATCATGCAGAGATTCGGTCGTATTACAGTTTTATTAAGTAACATAGTACAAGACTTGAAGATACATTATAATTTGACAGGAGTACCGATACCAGCAAGTTACTCCAGCTCTCCGGCGTACATATCATGAAAGCATTGATACTCACCGTGCATACCATTTCGCCGGATGGGATTTTTAACAGGTAAACTTTTTTTTTAAATCATAAAAGGCATGATTAAAAAGACAATTAGGAAAATTAATATTCTCCACCCTTATCCCGACAATTACTCAGCCTACGATTACAGAAATATAAGACAGGACAACCACGGCTCTAGCCGACTAGTCGACGAAGCCGATCGATCATTGGAGAGGATGAAAATCGGATGCATTGGCAATGTTCACGGCGGTTCGTTAGCCTTTTTATTGATAAAAAAAAAAAAACATAAAAAATAGTTTAACATTTTCGTTTGCAACTTTTATATAAAAGAAACTATCTTACGCCATTTAATTTTGTAAGTAGATTAAAAGTTTCAAATCATGATTGATTATTAAGATAAGTAGAAGCTATCTTTCAGAACGGTTTATTTTTCTTGTGTTTAATTTTGATTGTTTTCAACAAAGGAAAAGTTCCAACTTTTATATAAAAATAGTATATTAAGTACATATGTAAGTTATTTTTCAGTATTACACAAGTCCTTGAATGTAGTTATCAGTTAATGCCATAATCTTTTTGTGTTTTAAAGTTTAATCATTAGTTACCGAAAGTGAAGTTTTTTGTTGTTCATTAAATAAATAAGCGTTGCGTTGATTTAAACTAAAAATAATTAATAATAACTTAATGTCTACAGATGTTACGATTTAATTCCAATAACCATATTTTTAAGCATAGAATAAATGTGAAAGAGTAAAATGAGACGACTTGTCGGCACTTCTTCTGATTAATCGTCGATTTGTCGCCGACTACAAAATATAACTGTTTGTTGGCTCTCTCGACTAGCCTGCCCATCTCTAGTTAGTACCCAGAACTTACATGTAAACGTATGCTGTATTATTTTATTATCTATTGTTTATGAGGCAGATTTTTTTTATATTAAAGAATGCTCAATATTTATTTATACAATTGTTTAGAACTTTTAACATCCCCGCAAAAACGTACGTTACCTCGAACCACTAAATCCTATCGGGTCCTCAAAAACATAATGCTGTGTGTAGAGCTATCTCGCCGGATCCCGCCATTATGGTTCGAGTGGGCCAATTCTGCTATTCACCGGCCACTTGCGCCATCCGTCGTGTAAACACACGATGTAATAATAGCTCACGCTCAGCTCATGGATAGGGCGCTTGTGTTATTCATCTCTACGAACGTCATTTGTCTCTTCATATTTATGCATTTATGTATATGTGTTCGCCTAGTGGTCGAGATTCGTCCATATAAGCATTGAACTCAGTTTACAATTTTTAATTGATATCATAGGTACAAAGAAAAAGAAAATCGTTAGAAAAAGAGAAATAAAAATCGAAATGTTTAATGCCATAACGGTAATGATGTGTTATAATTATAATATAATACTAAATTATTGGTCGATGATGATTGATTTTTGATTAACATTAAGCACATTAGTTTAATTCTATTAATAATGGTACTGTATTATAATAACGAAAGTAAAAATGTTTTTCTTATAAGTACTCCCTCTATTTTATTGAACACATTATGTTGATAAATAATCATGCTCTTTATATTTGAGCGTATTCTCATGTTTTTGGACGTATTTCATTCGATTCTATTCGAATGAAGTAGGTTAAAGTACGTGTACTCGCAGTTATAAAATGTATTTATTTCAACAGATTATTTTGGAGTTTACGTCCAAGGCAACAACTTAATTTACAGTAGATGACATTATACTTTCCTGACATTTTTCAGAATTCTGCTGTCGCAAATATATATACGAAAGAATAAAACATTTCAATATATAAATTGTGTTCTAAATTTAAGTGCACGAAATCGCGAGCATTCCTATTTCTACGATATTTTGCATATTGTTCAGTTTCATTCTCATACACTGGATTCCCGCAAAATTTTTCTATTTTAGATTAATATTTCGGAACAAGATTGAAGATTGCAATGTCGCTACATAAAATTTAGGCTTTGAAAATATTTTAGGTAATGTGTAATATTCATGTTCATTGTAAGGACGAAATAAATTTTACTGACTTCTCTTAATAGAGACTCACAGCGTGAATAAATACTTTACAGTATCTTATTACTAAATACTTACTTTCAATATACATATTTACTTCAAATAACTTACTGAATTGAAACAATGTGTAAAAAACATGTTAATCTAATTATTAAACGCTTACTTAAAAACTTCACAAATTTAAACTGAAATCGAGTAGCTGACGGAATCATATTTCTTAGATATTCATTTTAGATTGATTTAAATTTTAACTACTGTATCTCACATGCTTTGCCGCATCCACGATTGCATGCGCACAGTAAATTTACATAGAATTATTATTGTGTTTTCATTTACCGGGCAGGATGAATGGCTCTGCGTGCGTTTTCGGTCCATTGTACTGATCTCTACCACTTGAAGTCGAACGCTGCGATGAGCACGAATGTGGGCGATGACGGGTTGACGGGTTACGAGTTACTCCGCTGAGTTCTTTGTTGCAGAGGAAATACGCTGCCACTAGCTAATATAAACGCAATTTTGATTTCACGCTCAGTCAAGCGCATACATTGCGAACGGAATTGGGCAAACATTTCTTGCAATCTACTGGTTATGGAATAAAATAAAAAAAATTATAAAAAATATTTTACTTTAGATTAAATTTATGCCTATTGTTCGTACTCATAGAATATACTAGATTAAAATTATCACTGAATAAATCGTTTCTTTTACAAAAAACTCTTGGGATGGAATAGACTTGGAAACTCATTTTTGTTTAATAGCATTTAAATAAGTCAAGGGTTAATTCTGAACCTGTTGCTGGTCTCTTTGGAGTTAGGGTTGCTGCTTTGATTCGTCTTTTTATAGACGACAACCCTAGCAACAGACAGCTACTCCACGCGTTTCTCTGAGCTTCTGTTGGACTTGAACTCCGGTGAGTGAAGAATTTCTCAGCGAAGTGCTGACGATGAATCGATCGTCCCTCCCCGAAGTATATCATTTAAAGCCAAATTCTTTTCTCGAGTTGAAGCCACCAGTATTCTGGTGTTGTTAATAAATTATTGAAATCGCTGACTGACTCAAATGAAGTGTACGAGCAACTTGATGTTGACTAAGGCCTTGTTGCAAAAGCGTGACGGCTTGAGGCGCTGCTTCAGGTGTAGGGTCTATTTAGAGAAATATTCTTGTTTGGAGTTTGCGGAGATATGTACCTGTTGACGTTTCACGGTCAATTGATAAGGTTGCCTTTTACACGTCCTAATGTTGCGCAATACGTACTGGTGTAAAGTAGTACAAAATGTTACATTATACGATCTATAGCTATTGTTAGGTAGTCTAAAAGATAACACTGCAATAATTCTTATATTTTAAGGTTAGACCTAGAACTAAAAATATTTAAGACCTAAATTAAAATTTAGAATTTAATTTGAGTGCTACATCTCGTTCAATGTAAAAGTATAGAGTGAGTCGATTTTTTACTCTCGAGTGTAGTGGACTTTGTTATTGATATAGAAGTCACTATTTTTTAATTTTTACTTTTTCTCTGACCACATCTCACGCTAAAACCATTGAACAGATTTGGATCATTTATCATCATGACTCACAACCTATGACGTCCCACTGCTGCTTGTGGATCTCCTCTCACAATGAGAAAGATTCAGGCCACAGTTCGCCATGCTGGCCAATCGCAGGTTTCAGACTTCACACACCTTTGAGAACATTATGGAGAACTCTTAGGTATCCTCACGATGTTTTCTTTCATTGAAGCTAGTGGTAATTAATTTGTAAAACGCTCATAATTCGAAAAATTATAGGTGCAGGACTCGAACTAGGGATGCTCACATATAAGATATATCGATATCTTTTTCGATATGATATATCGTATCGTTATATCGAAGTAGCTCGATATATCCTCCAAACATTTCGAATATTTTCTGTATATCGAATAATATTTCTATGTAATAATAAAACAAAGGAATATAGAAAGAAAGACACACATTTATTTACATGTTATACTGCACACATAAATAGCAGCTCAAACAAAAGTTTTAAAAATATATATTAAAAAGAAAAAACAAAAATATAAAAGAAAATTAAAATTTAATGAATGTGCTGCAGCAAAAAGCCCTAAATAGGAGCGCACTCAGCGTGTGCCGCGGCTGCTGTGACGCGACCGCGGCGATGATTTTTCAGTACGCCCCCCGCTTCTAGGTAGCTCGGTCGGCCGCGCACACAACATATTGCATCCACTAATCTTATGTTAGGGTTTGGCATATTAAAGGCCTTTGGTAAAAGGACTATCATGAATAAAAAAAGCAAAACCACCAATGTAAAGAAAATAATCAACTTTATTTTTATAATTCCCAATATTTCTTATCTAAACTCTGAAGAAACAAAATTTGATTGACTTTTAGATTGCAATCTGCTTCTTTGCTGAGTTAATACTTGCGCGGCCTTTGAATAAAGCCTTTCCAATGGCACAGAGCTAGCCACCATAGTTAAATATTTGTACGCTATATTGTACAACTTAGGGAACTGTACTATAAGGTGGCAAGCTAAATCTATAAAATTAAACTTTACTTGATAAACTACAAAACTCAACCAACACAACATACTCGGCTCGGCATTCATTTGACCGCACAGACTAATTAGAGACAGTGCAATTAGTACATCAGCGTTTCATTTCTCCATCTCCAAGTATAAACAATAAATGTAGTAATGACACATTCTACTTTAAAAATTAGTATCAATGAAATTGAATGGTTTTTCTATAAAATAATTTAGATCCATCATTTATGTTACGATATTTCATAATATCGGATAAAATATATCGATAGTATGTATCGATTTTAGATAATTTGATAATATCGGATTGATTCGATATGTCAAGTGTATATATCGATATTTTAACAAATATCGTTTTGTATAGAGCACTCGTAACTCGAACTCGCGTCTCCCGCGCGGGAGACCTACGTTTAAACCAAGTAGACTGTTACTGCTTACAGAACGGATTTGAATGATACTTGGTATTTTAATAGCGTATGCTATAAGTCGTATTCTAGGTTGCCTTTTATCCCAGAAGTAGTTTAGTTCTCGCGAGATAGAAAATAAATGTTAATATAAACATTATATTAAGAGGTAATAAGTAAAATATTAGGCGGCTTGGTTGCAGCTCTTATTCTGCCTATTATTATTATTATATGTATGTATATGTGAAAAATTTAAAACATCCCTTTGAGAGACGAATATGAAATTGGTGCATCCAACCGTATGCAGTGTTTTGAGCGAGATTTATCCGGATTGATTAAATTTTCATACTTGGTTATTCATTTTGGAGTTTCAATAATACGTGTAAGTCGTTCCACAGTTTACACGTACGATATAAGAAGTGTCGTGAAAACTGAAGGTACTATGGACGAACATCGGTTATACCGAATGTGTTGATGAAAACTGGTTTCACACTGTGTAGTTTGTTGAAGGAAAATGACCGATAACATTATTGCCGTTATTGAAATTATTGAATTAATCATTATCGTCATTACAACCCATAGCGTCCCACTGCTGAGCTCGGGTCTTCTTTCGCAATAACAAAAGTTATTGAATTATTTGGTCTTTACTCATAGTGTTGCTGATTCTGAATACAGACAACATTAAAGTCAGTTAGTTTATTTTTAAATACTAATTACAAAATTATTTCAAATTAAAGCTACAAAGTTTCTTTTAAATGTCTCCGAATGGTAGCACTGTGGAAATACGATACCGTAGTAGAACCTATGTCCTGACGTGACGTTGCTATATTGGGCACACCCAATTTCTTTGACACTAACTTCGACTTTAATCTTCAGATCTTCTCGACACTGATCTTATTTTGAAATGTAATAATAAGGTTCCAATTCTCTTTGAGATATTAAGGCGAGTATTTTAAAAATACGGTGCTACAGTGAATCGTGATTATTAGCTGTGAATGGTGTAACTTGTGCCTAAATTTAGTCTGTTCAATTCGAAGATCCGTTCCAGAGATGATTGAATGTATAAAAGTGTCACCGGTAGTATCATCAATAACAATGTTAAGTATTCCTTGTGTCGAATATATTATTTATTTATTTATATGCTTGATAAACAAATCAGGTGACAACAGACAGCGTTGTGGAGCAAAATCCAAGGTACTTTGTCATTTATATATTACAAATTTATACTACATTTATCCAATTCCTGAGCCAGTGTCGCTCAGACAAGGTATGTCAGAATGTTAAATCGCTATAAGGTGAATTATAATTTCAATGTAGACTACACGCTTGAGTAAATACTGTAATAAATAAAGTATTTAATTTTTTTATTATATTTTACATAAATCTTCGTGATTCTGTAGCGTAGTTCGTAGTGATCATACGATATTTACAAGTCAAAACAATGGTTATTTTAAATCTAACTTTAAGACATCCATTAATGAATAACTTAGCATACTTGATACGTGTTTATTTTTTATTCTCCTGTTAAACTTAACACATTACTTGCGTAAACTATATAAAAAACTTTGCCCAAATTAATTAATGAATCAATAAAAATCTATTAGTCAACTCGTACTCTCATGTATCGATAAAGCTCTGGCACTTGATCTCATACACAAATTTCATTATATCTGGTAGCTTTAAAGCTTAATTAAAGTTGGTATTCGCGGAACTGGGCTGATAGTACTCTAATCTAGTAATACCGTATACGCTGTGATATTTAGAAAAACAACAATTAAACAATCGAAAACAGGTCTCGAATAAAATAATGTGGAAACTAATCAAATTTCGCGAAAAACAGCGTTTGTTCTGCGCACGACTGCAGTGTCTTTCCGTATTAATATCGATTTGGCAGTGCACGTTTATATGGTACGTACTTTTTTATTTGCGGTATTCTTGTCTGTTTTGCCAATTACCATACTTTCTAGTGTTTCCACTGCTGGGTTTAATTTTGTTGCTTGAAATAACATAAATAGCTTTGGACAAATATCTAAATTTCATAAAAATATTGTTCTTCACAATATTGCCCATGGACGTCTGTATGTAACACCAAAGATATCACCAACGCTTTGCCGACCAAGACGGAAGCGGGGGCCCAATTTACTCACAGTTTTCTTACAAATGATTAAAAATAATTTATAGTTTCTTAGGTGTATCTGTCTTTTTGTGTAATTCGATTTCTATTTTACCTGCGACACAAGGAATCCTAGAGTGTGGATGTGAGTGCTTGAACGTTTATGTATGATTATTATTTATATCTAAAAAGGCTTAATGTTCACCATTTGCTTTGAAAATATAAAAATGGCAAAATTTTGGGCTTACTCAAGACATATGCATTCTCTCGGTTCGATTATTATTATTAATTTTTATTATGAGACACTTGAAATTATATTATTCCAGGTATGACTTGTGCTAGTATGCTTTAATTTATTACTACGAGTATATTTGCACGAAAAATAAAAATCTTTATTTATGGCAACAATTTCTCCACCAACTTTTTATTAACCTATTCGTGAAACTGATTCATCTTCTAGGATGAAAAATATCTTACATTAGGAGAAATATTAAAGACCTGTATTGAGTTATAATAATGCTGAATTTCATCTAAATATGTTCATCGGTTTCCATCTAATACGTGCAGTCAGACAACTAGGCAGTCAGATAGACAGATGAAAATTAAAAAAAAAACATTTGTGTCTCTGTGATCAGAACAAATTCCAATACATCCTTCTTCCTAGCATTTATCCAGCCTTGCGATAGGGTCCGCTTTCTTGCTTCTTCTCTTCCAATTCGCCCTATTGAAAACATCTGATTCTGCAAGCTCGCAACTTTTCATGTCGTTCTGAAAAAAATTCAACCATCCCACCTTCAGTCTTCCTCTTCACCTCTGACTTATTGGAAAAGCCAGAAAGGCTTTTTCTTTAAGAATGTGCTTACAATAGCAAGATTGTGGGACATTCATTGGTAGTTCCAAAACCAAATCCTCCATGCATTCGGTGATATGGTCCGTGTTCGCTGCCAACGTGGCCGTTCAAATCACTTCTCATGATCGTAATTACGTTGCTAGGTATTTGTTTCAAGATGTCATCTAAGAGGGTCCAGAACTACTCCTTTTCCGTTTTAGTACAACCTATCTAAGGAGTATCCGCAGCGACGATGTTAACAACCTCAACACGTATGAGAACTTTTACACTCAAACCACTGTCACTGAAACGCTCGGTAGTTCGTCAGAGTTGATATTTAAGTCTACATAAAGCGTTAACTGGTTATACCGCCAGAATATCTGTTGCCAGGCTATTCTTACTGCGCGAGCAGGTGAGGATGACAGTTGGGCCGGGTATGTAAGATCTTGTTTCCGACCCCTTACTCTCCAAACATAATCCAATATATTATAATATTTAAAAAAGAAGTACAGATTCGGCCCCATTGCAATTTTATTATTAGTATAGAACTTGTGCAATGCTAAAATTGATTCCTGCTCAGTCCACTTGGTGTTAATGGTAAGGGATTATCTTGATAAATGAATAGGGAATTTGAAAACGTTTTCATTTGGTCTTCAGAAGATTAGGGTTGTCCAACATTGGATCGCGGAGAAATACAAAATATAGTTTAGCTTTTTTTACTATATCACTCACGTCTATATTCAAATGGAAATAAATACAGTTTCAGTTTTAAAAAAATTATATATTTTTAAAAGTGTCTATCATGCTTATAAATTTCATCCATATTTAAATATACAGAACTGAAAGTAAAAACAGTCTACTGGTCCAACTTGTGGAAAAATATAAATATGTATTAATAATACACCCAGTCAAATTATCGTCATCATTTGCATGTATACAGTTAGTTACATTACAAACAAATAACTGGCCACGAAAACGTTACCGTGTGTCCTCCAACAACAGTGTAAATTTATAATAGGTTAGTGGCAAAATGGCTAATAGTTGTTAGTTTTGAAATTTTCAAACTAACAATACCAGCCAACGTCGAATGTTTAAGAAACTTTGCTGAACCGTAATTCAATATTACTCGGTAGCAGGTTACCAATATTGTATTTGTTGGTTTTAATATACCGAATGAAGGGATTTAATAACTTCGATGTTCTATCTAAAGTTCCGATATCTCTTGCCTCGACTTGGCTATAACAGGTGCCTCAAATGAGTTGATAATGATTAAATCTATATTTATAGGAGTTGTGTTGAAATATGTTTACAAATACAAACTTACATGTTTACAAAGCAGTGGTATCCTATGGTTTAAACGTCGGTCACCGGCACGAAAGACTGGAGTTCGAATCCATCTCGCACCTCTAATTTTTCTAATTATGTGCGTAATTGTAAATTGATTGTCAATCATTTCGATAAAGGAAATCATCATGGGGAAACTTGAGTTTTCTCCATGATTTTCTCAAAGGTACATGAAGCCTGCCAACCCGCACTTGGCTAGCGCGGCAGCCTATGTCTTATCTTCGCTTGTGAGACTTTATATATAACAGTATGGCCATATTATCACTTGCCTTACCTTATCCCATTATCTGGGGTCGGTACGGTGTCTTTTCGTTCCACTCATCGTGCTTTGGTGTCATACTTATGCACACTCCCATCTCATTCATTACACTTGTAATAGAATACACGCACCGTTTCCGCCAGCACATTCGTATTCATATTCATCGCTTTTTTGATCACACGGTCCTCTTATTTTCTCATCACATGCCCAAACAATTCCAACCCTCTATTCCTTACTCTGTCTATTATAGCCACTACTTTTACACTACCCTTTATGTACTAATTCCTGAATTTATCTACTCGCGTCACTCTATGCATCCATCTCAACTTTCGCATCTTGGCAGAGATGAGAGAGAACGGTATGGCCATAGGTGAACAATATTTTTTATAGCCGGAAGGACAGACTAAAAGGCAGATGAGCCACCAAATGGTTAATGGTCACCGTTGTCTATGGACATAGTAGGCAACACCGGAGGAGTCACGATTGTAACGCCGGCCCCGGGAGAGAGCATTTCTTACACCTATTTGGAAGGTTTTTTGTCATTTGCGTTTCACAAATTCACGACATCATTAGCTGTTCCTCTATGTTACTATCACATTTTTACCCGTTACTCTTTTTTAAAATAATGAGGTTCAAAATTGTTCGCGGAGTTTTTGGCTGTTTAATTCTCGTGGCGATATGTAGGCCATGACATTAAAAGCGCTGATAACCGACGTGGAAAAGTAAAAAATTCTAAAATTATACAAATTTAAAATATCATGTCGCCCCTCGAACATCTGATCTCTTTGTAACTCATCTGACTACCCGAAGAAAGCAACGAGAAACCGTTGGAGAATCCAATAAGAAACTGGCGACAATTAGTACATGTGCTCGTATTTGTCCAACAGAAGATAACTAAGACTAACGAATGGAATGAAATGAAATTTCGCTCTCAGAGAGTTCGCTAAATGACATTATATATTCATGATATGAATTTTTGGAGTACAAATAATTATCTATCTTTGTATTTAGGGTTTCGTGCATCCAATGAAAAGACCGAACATTAATAACATCGTGACATGTGATCACTTTTATGTCAGTCTACAGATAAAAACAAGTAATATAAAAAAGAAAAAAAAAGTCGATTCATACATTTATTAAATAATTACAATTAATATAAATATATATGTACGTTTATATCGTTCTAAATATCTTTTATAAGAGAATTTTTGTCCTTCCATATAAAACTAAAATTAATGTTACTGTATTACTTTAATGAACAAATATCGTAGTTCCAGTCGTGCCGACAGACGTCGCAATGAAATTTTTGATATTTAAAGAAGAAAATTAATCAAATACATTTTAATTAATTAATATTTGTAAAAGCTGTATTAACATCAATTGTATTATTGTTGTTACTGGCGCTGCATATTTCAATTACTTGGTCTTCAATATTAACTACGTGACAGCGTATGCCAAGTGTGGGTACAGCTTCTCTTTGATATTCTGTGACGTGTGTGCGCTCACACACTTAGTTCAATCTATTCAGTATTTCTTAATATACGCCGGCTAAGTATAATACTCGATGGTTATGTGAGTAAACTGGGATTTTCTGTACAACAACAAACCACATTATTTATTAAAATTTTATTAGAAAGCTAAAGCAAATCTAGTACAGAAATTCAGTAATCAATAGTAATAAATTGTAGAGCTTTGATTAAAAAATATAAATAAGTGAATTTTTAACCGACTTTAAACAAGGAGAAGGTTCTCAATTTATTTTTTACCACAGAATTTCATCATTTATTAACCGATTTGGAAAATTCCTTTACTGTGTGGGAGATTATACTTTCCCTCTGCTTCCACTTAAATCCGCAGAAAAAATACCACCTTCTTGAAATTTAAGTTTTTTTTTGTTTGTTACACTATATATGTACGTTTGTGTTTGTCATTTTCAGAAAAAAATTGTTGTGATAAAATTTTCCAATTAAAATATATAGCCATGTTGTGGAGATGCTATGTTTATAGTGTGTTTTAGGCACAATTACAACATATGCACGATACTGTCCCAAGTTATTGCGCACTCCTCGTGACAAAGTTACTGATTTTTAATTTTAAAACATCCGAACGGTAACAAGCTATTTGATTTTAATTTATTTCGCCGAACCGCGGTATAGATATTTCGTAGTATCAGCCAATCGTTTACGTTTTTGTAACGTGCATTCGTCAAGTAACGTGCAGGTTGTAAATAGAAGTATCGGTTTATTTTGGTACCTTCTGCATCCAATTATACGGTTAACAAATATTAAATTAAATATCAAATCTTAAAATCAAAAACTGGTATCGATCCAAACGTTTCCATTGCCCGACGAATTGATAACGGCTCAACTCTGAAAAAACAATTAGAACTTGATTTGTTTTTTCCAGTTGATTTAGCTTTTGATTCGTACCGTATTAGCGTAGCTTCGAGTACTTCGTCCGAATACGAATATTAAATGAAGATTTAGTTACCTAAAACTCTTATTCGTGCGACCTTTGTTTAATTATTTATTTAGGCAACAAATATTTTAGTTCTTTATTTATTTATTATTACAAAAAAGCAAGGTTACTTGTTTTCTTGTTGTTGTTACCAGAATACAGACGCGCGATTCCTTCGATTTTAAGATTATTAAATGCAATGAGTTCGTATCAATTCCGAATTGACTCACATTTCAAAGTCCATTTAAGTACATTAGATTGACTCTACTGTATAACAGCCAGATGCGTAATTTGAAAATAATCGTTGGCGGATGGTAGTGAACGCAACTTTCCTCTATAAGCGTTCTCAATTTTCTCTTCACCATGATAAAAAGTTCTCCTATTCCCACAAAAATAGTTTAAAAATAACTTTATTAAAAATAACACTGATTTTGCTCGTCCTTACTGTTCAGAACATCTGTGTGTAAATTAAACTGTTCCTGTTTTTAATACTTTTGTTTACATTATGATAATGATAACAACTGAAAGGTTTATTATAAAACAGCGAAGAACAATTTTTGATGAAAATATTAAAGCAGTGCCTTCAAAGTTACTAAGTACTGGAATCGAAACGGGCCAGTTACAACTTAATTAAAAAATCACATGTTTATTTCGTAACCTGCAATATATTATATTAATTAGCGTTGATTGTTTTTAGTTATTATTGTTTAAGGAGGCCAATGATTCAAGTCATCGTTCGATCTATCCTGCTTGAAAAAAAAAAGGTTTAGGCAAAATAGAGGCCCTCGTTTCTGCCAGCGTTTTTGCATACCAATAAAGACAGCTACGTATTTAGAGCAGGTGGAATTTCATTTGCCACCCCTGGGTGGGACTAGTTCAGCCTCAATAAAGACCATGCACCACACGTGCCACCAACACGGAAAATTCCAACCGTTTACACAATACACTCGAATCTCCTACTTATCACTTACTGTCAGAGCAGGTTTTGTATTGCCACGGTGCAGAGTAGGTTTTCTTATGCGAAAGGGACCAGCTTCCCCTATCGTAAACATGGGGCTATATTTCGCTATAGATCAGAAGACTTTGATAGAAAAGACGAAAGTTGTACGTTTCGTTACGTGCTTCGCTGGAGAGAACCTCGCCATCATATGTAGGTAGTTATACTATGTCACTCGGTAATATTTTTGGGACACTATTAAATACTTATTTATTTTTTATGCAAGTAATCAAAATGTTCTATGACTTGTATTTATTTTTAAAATAGTCACAACTAATTTTGATAAAACGTTAAGATAAGTGACTTTTTATATTGTATTTATTTTATAATTTGTTTTCATATAACTACGATACACTCTACTCGTCTGTCCTCGCGCCTGTCAATTTTTTTTATAATAATTCATCGTCTTAGTACTAGTAAGAATAATAATCAATCTTAATTTTATAACTAATGAGCATGTAGTTCGTTTAATTTTAACAACAATTATTTATGCTTCAAATGGTTAACATATGGAAGTTATGCCATAGTTTACGTAGTATGTCTAGTAGCAACACAATTATTAATTATTTATTATTAATTACTATTATTATTAAGTCATTTATATTATTACTGGTATTATTATCTTTTCGCGAAGCCTGCCTGGCTATCTACCACCCTCCTGCTTGAATCAGCCACCAGACGACTCGTCGTGTACCGGCTGGGTGCTTGAGAGCCAGTACTTTCATCCTTACCTTCTTCACATTTCCTGGCCGACAACGAATCAGTGATACCTTTGGTCTTGCTGATGTCCATGAGCGACGGTGTCCACAAATTTACGGCAAATTAATAAAATAAATACGTTTGCGATAAAAACTCGTAGTTGGATTTTAAAGATTCTTACATTCTAAAATAGTTTAATGTGTGTAAGTAATATATTTGTTGAATATAATAGTTTAAGTAACATTTAAATAAATTAAAATAATGAATTTGTTGCTGATAAGTTATTACTTGTCTGGCATGGCAAACATTATTCTGTTATATATTTTGACCCCAGTCTATCAAGCCGGAAAGTTACATGATCACTTACAAACTCACCAACTATAATCATTTAAACAATTTATACCGCCCAAAATTCAGAGGTTGCAATAAAGTAGGCATTAAAGTTGTGTAGGTACCTTTTAATTCGCGTTCTGTGTAGAGCTAAGCATTTGAGCTTGGGATTTAGAGGCGCCGCCGGCTGGCGGACTTCAATGCACGTTATTTTTTAAATATAAATCTTAATGAATCCGAAGCGGCTTTCGGGTAAGCCTTAATAGCCGTTAGCATCAGGAGTTACTTTGCGGATGTAGTACCAAGACCGCAAATTAAAAATATACTTTTATCCTGTGCCTTTGAACGCGTCTTGCTTTAATCGAGATTAATAAAATGAATATAATAAATTAATATGGTAAATAAACTTCTTTTAATCTTATTAATTCTGTTACAATAATAGATATCAAAGGGTATTTAACAACCTATTTACAAAATGCTATTTTATTTGAAGTACTTGGATGATTTGTAAATTTATTTTTAATTATTCAATCTCAAGTAAGTTGTGTCGGGCAGTTAAAACTAAATAATCGTTAACTGGGATTCTGTGTGTTGCGGGTGACACGGGCGAACATAAATATGACATCACAAAGTTCCATGACCGAAGAACATCTGTCACATATTCGCTCCGGTCGGGAGTCGAACCTGGAATCCGTCGCTCGGCAGACACGGTCACTACCAACAAAGTTACGGGGTCATCAACCCTACGCATAGCGGTGAAGCTGTAAATGAAACGTTTGTAACACTACGGTTTGTGTGTATCGGAACTGATCGACCAAGTTAAGTAACCGTAGGCGCGGCAGGGAGTTCAATCTGTGACCGCTTTTCAACTTCAGCAAAACTTCTTGAGCGCCGGTGTACTTCGGACCGCTACTAGCAAAATATCTTGAGCGTCACTGTGCTTCGGAACCAAGCGACAATCCGTCTTTCTTGGTTGTCAGTCATGCCACACGTCCTCGAGTGAGTGAGTTTATCTTTTCGGGACTGGAGTTGCAATGGACTGCTATTACCACCGAATAATATCCGAGTTTGGATTCAAATCTTATTCCCTACTATTAAATATATCACAGATAATAATAACAGTAACTGTGAGGTAAAAAGAAAAGTTAATTTTTAAACATCACTGAAGATTTTTCATTCTGACGAAAAAAAACCTTCATTAAAATACAATAATGAAATTGGATCCGTCTACGGAGTACTGCTGCTCCTGTCGATGTGCACATTTATAATAATGTAACAATCGTAAATGCTCAAAGCCGAAAATATTTCACAGAAGAGATCATGTACCTACCACTTATATTTAATTAAACTGATCCTCACCAGCCTCCACCAGTGCGCGTCAACGCAGGAAATCTAGTAGATACGTAGTTGTACATAGTAACTTTGTGCAGTATTGATCTGATTACTTATGATGATAATTTTTTATTTACGTCGGGCCGTGTATGTAAGTATATCATCATTTTAAACCGCCCATTAGCGTATCACCGAGAAGTAAATAACAATTAACTGCAATTTGTTTAATAGAGCGAAAAATATCAAATCGATTGAATACTATAAAAATATATTGTTGGTGAAGAAAATCAATATTGTAACGTTCTTCATCATATTTAACATGAAGCAGAAAGTTTTACCGTAGCTGGTTAGCTTATAGGCCAGTCACCACAGGCTGTAACGATGCGTATAAATTAGTTTAAACACTCTCTGGCTTGGCTTTCTAACATAGGTGGAGTTCAACATTATGAGATGTTGAAAGCGAATTTTGTCACGAAGTTTTTAATTACTTTTTATAGTCTGATAGTTTGATTATTTTAAAGTTTTTACGCAAAAGGTGTTTATAATGTGGTGTGAAATGCAGGTAATCGAATACCAAGGTTAGTTGAGTACGAATAGCAAATAAATTTATCATGAATTTTTAATGTTTTAAGAACCTAATCTGAAATTTATTTGTGTATTTATAATATCATCACCATTACAAAGCATTTTGCCGAAAGAAAGTAATACTTATACTGAGAGTACTCTATGTTTCGCATGGACACACAAACATAAACATATCGAACAACCAACCAAACGTTTATTTGGCATTTAAATGCTTCTGGCGGCCGGGTACCGAACCCGGACTCATCTGCGTAGCACGCGAGGAAACTGCCAACTGGGCTAGTACAAGTTGGATATATTTAGTTGTATATATTTTTGGGTGAAACAACGAAAATTTGTACAGAGTATTATTTAACTCGGCAACCCTTGCATTTCAATAAAAAAGATAGCGCTACACAAACGTGTGAGAGTGTGTACAATAAACGCGCGGTTAACGTATCACCGTACGTTGTAATGTGTACACTGTACTGTGTACAGGGTCGAAATGTAAATAAAAATCAACTGAATCGGAAAAATTTAATCATCGTGCGATGCGAACAAGCGCTAGGGATGGCGCCGTCTGCGCGTGACGCGGGGGTCGCGCGTCACGCGTCCGATCTGAAAATCGTAAAACATTACTGTCAGAGATTAAGCCGATGTCAGCCGTGTGACTCCACCCCTAACGCTGATATGATTTTTATGAACTTCGTAAATGCAACGATTTAGAGGAAGCTTTAAAGTGAAATTTGGATTGTAGCTGTATGTATACATATGTTTATTGGTGATCCCAAAAGACAAATAGTTATGAACTTACCCAATCGTTGCTTTTAATTTTAAGATTTTTGATCCTCATTTAATATAAACATTCTAAGAAATATAGACTGTGATTAAATCTTTGTTCATTTTGAAACGAATACTTCTTTGTACACAAATTTAAATTCCCTAGTTCCACAGGCCATCGCGCTTCACACGTCCGTGTATAGCAAGCAGGTGTCAGTTCTTATTAGAGCTATTTGTTAACCTACCCCAAGTTAGATGGATGGTGATCATAATGAAAAAGCGGATGGATTTTGCTTAAATCGCGGCACGCGGCAGACACGCGGCCGCCCAACTCCGCACAAAGCCTACAGATACTTTAAATTGATATTTCGACATGGTTACTCGACCGACTGATGATAACTATCCCCATATTCTTGTCCGATAAACTGCGTTACGCCCGATGTGACGACAAATAGCCTCGGGGGAACAATTGCCCTCACGACGGCTAATTACCTATGTTTACTTCCGACAAATATCGGCAACCATTGACAGACATTGCGTGTGTGTTGTAGATGTCAGACGTAGTTCATTAGAAATTAAGAACATTTACCTTTATGTATATTTATTGTAGTATAGGTCTACCAAAAAGTCTTACGACGCAAGAAATTAAAATTTGAATTTAAATTGCCTATAAAATCGAGTAGTGTTCTGACTATCTGTCTGTTGCTTCATTCTTGATTGCCGATATGTCGGTGACGTCCCTAATGTTAGGAATTGCCTTAGGCAGCGGTGAACATTTACCATCAGAGGTCTCGAAAAAAATGTTGTCTTGAATGTTTTACTAAATAAATCCTTCTTCCTCTAGCTGAACATAGTAACAAAAATGATGTTTGCAAACAGCGATCCACATTATTTTCTTATTGCAGTTTAGTTTATCTCTTCATGACTTAAATATCAGGTGTAAATCGTGGTTATTGTAACTGAAATAAAGACAAAAAAAAAGAAATAAAGACTCTGAATCGTTTTGTTCTTATAAAAGTAATTACTTTTGTGCATGTGCAAATATAACCTTGGTCCTTGTGATGTTCTGTTAAAGTATGGTGTTAAAGTATCGATCCCAAATTTTTTTAATACTTCCTTGTCAGGAGTACTGGTTCTAGTTTTTATTAATATATTGCAGTGAGCATCACTTAATACATACAATTTGTTTCATTGCAATCCGTTCATAAATAAAAAAGTTATAAATTAATTTAAAATCATGCGGGTACTGTTTCTTAGTGTAAGGCGTAGTTTTCCCGAAGCGAAGCGAGAGAAGTTTGCTATTATATATTTACGTAATTTGCTAAATACATAAAAAAGATGTTCAATATAAAATATTTTCTTTTTTAGAATAACTCCAATAAACTTTTATATCCTTTGATCACTACTGCTCTCTATCTAATTCGCAGGAAGTAATTAATACAAGTCAATAATATAGATACATAATTTACTTTTTTGATTTGGAACAGGGTGTATAAATTCCATGTGTTTCGTCAGCGTAACAATATATCGCACCTTTAGAATGAAAGTGACTTAACTCAAAATTCCTGAAATTCCAGATTTTACTATAAATTTACTTAAAAAAGCCTACTCTAAAACCCCATGGTGAAAAAGAGCCCGAATTATGAGTGAGAAAGGGAAAAGGGAAAACCTCACACATTAGTCTCTTTAAATTTACTCAAGACCATACATTTTTGAAAACTTTCTTCGTCATTTCCTATAAATTGCAATTTTTGAGTTAAGTCCCTTTCATTCTAAAGGTGCGATATGCTCGTATTAAATAAAACGACATTGACAAACAACCTCTAGCACTTATAACAAGATATAATGAGAAGTCTCTCGGGGCTGGCAGAATACTGGTAATTGCCAACTAGCTACCTGCTACGTTTGTAGTGCTTACTTAAAACATTATGTTGGATATTCCTAGTTTATAACTCGCCGACATTTCAAGTTAGACCTTCAAATACGAATGGTTACTGGTTGGAAGTATCCCGGCATCGCGTTGGTGTATAAAACCCTACTGAACGTCTAATATTGTTTGCCAGTCGGGGGCGATAAGGGTTGGCGCTCCAGGGGTTATCCCTTTAATACCCGAATAATAAAATGCCGGGTTGTTTGGAAATGACTCCGTCGCGTGAACCGATCTGGCGCACAATTTAGCTAGGGAGTAGAGACGAAATCATTGCAAGAAGACGAAGTCATACTTTAATTACCCTAGTCCTATATCGGTATTAGTGGCAAGTTGAGTTAATTGGTATAATTTGCAACTCAATGGAGTCCACCGACAAACAATTTATGACTTTTGCTTCAGACTTTGAAACAAAATTGATTTATTACATAAGAATACATTGATATAAAAAAGATGTGTTAATAATATGCTACTTGCAGGCATATATGTATATGCAACACTGGAACCTAGGAGGAAATTCAAATTCCTGAACTGTGGCATGTAATTTTATGTTAATTGAATTATCCTTGGAAATTTATTACACATCCACCAGGTTTGTTATGTGAAATTATTGACAATATGGGTTCTCAAGAGTCGAGGGGTTCGGTGAGCCTCCCCGGGCCGTGGGCCCTGGATCGTATCTCTAGATCGTTGCTTCGGCTACGAGTGGATCGATTGTGACGCAAGTGGTCAGCCGTCAGAACGTCGACAGCTTTGTAAACAACACATGGACAGCCTGGCGGGATGCCATGATATTAAAAAGTCCGGGCTATAGGACAAATACATTTTTTGGAAACATGTAAAATGTATGAAAACTTTTAAAAATCTTAACGAAAAGCTCTAGACATTGTCTGCAATTGATCATAAATATTCATAGAAGTGAAGAATTTATACGTAAATAGATATGTGCGTGCGTGTTTATGTGTGTGTGTGTGTTTATGCAGTAACAACAAAGTCGTTATTGACAACTGTCCATTATTACTGACTCTCTGATATTATAAATAAATAAAAAATAAATATTATTATTTACTCTCTGATATTATAACTGACACACGAAATATATCGTCAAAAAATAAAGTGACATTCTATTCTACTTTTTACGTTATAAGACACTTAGAAGCCATCGTAAGCTCGCTTCGCTGGGGACAACATTATTGTATAGAAACGAAACTGTTAATCACCCTGGCATCCGTTGGAGGTCACTGGGCTCTATACCACCTAGTTCAATCCTGAAAATTCTTATGCCTGTCGATAGAATTTCTTATCTGCCTCGATCCAACTTCTTTCTAGGATCAACCGTGATATGTTTTTTGTGTTCCATCTGTGGTATCGGAAAGGTCTTTAACTTCAATCTTATAATGCAACGAGTCGATGAGGTCTTTGGCGTCATGGGCATGTTTTAACGCAGTAACCATTTTTCACTACCACGTGTCTACCTGCTATTTATTTAACTACATTTCTGTCGGTAACTTTTATAATAATATTGAATGTAAATTAATAACAGGTATTGAGACGAACTCTCACACTTATGTATATGTAAATTAGTCAATATAATGTAGTTTGGTATTTTCAATTGAATCAGCGATTTAGTTTTTTTCGCATTTAAGTACCATTTTGTATTTCTTTTAATTAAAAAGAGCTTTCTGTATTTATATTTAGTACGTAAATATACGTACGTAATAAGTTCGGTATTACAAGTTAGTACGTAACGGAACGAGCGAATCGTGCACTTGATTTTAATCGCCACTCGGCCCGAGATTACTAATTAAGTCCAAATGGTTAACGAATTTAAGGGTTTAAATGCTATACGGAATACACAAAATAGTTACAAAACTTTTACACGTCCACATCATTTGGCAAAATAGAGAATTCAGTTGTTGCCTTGGTATTATAATGCTATATGCTATGCTATTCAAGCAGGGCTTTAATTACTTTGACCAGCACATAATCAGTGTAACTGCATACTCGTGTCTATTAAACAGTGTGTTATTTGTTGTTAACAAAGAAAATAATGTTTCATTACGTATTTTACCACGTCATAGTAAAAGAAGTATAGGATGTATTTGACTGTCGGACTTGAAAGTTATAAATAGAATTATAAATCCTCCATGTATGTATACTAGATGTAACAGTTCGTAAGTAGTAAACTGAGTACAGCGAAATATTTATGGATAGTAAAATGAATAATCATTTACCAAAACTTTTTAGTTTCAAATATAAATAAGCCTTTGATGCACACATACACTTTCCGTGTAATTGGTATTTTATTGATTTTTATATATTTTTTTTGTTTTATTTATAACGAGAGGTATGACGCTAGTTTTCCACAACGCAGGGATTGCTAGTGTGTGAAACTAGTAGCCAAAAATGATGTAACAAATTATTTTTTCGTTTTCTTTTCCATTTTACTCTAATAAATGTTTATGTAATGTAAAATATACTAAACCGGAATTCTAGTGCCACTTTATAGATTACTGCATGTAGAAACCTCTCTTCAGTTTTTCACAAAGTCAAACATTTTAATTAGATTCAGGACAAATTGCGCGACCCAATTCAAATAGTAATTGTTGTTGTAAATAATAACAATTTGCAGAACCCTCTGAATATATTATCGATCCTTCTGGAATTTAGATTATGATTGAAATTGTAAAAATACGTAATAACCTCACAATACACATATAAAACATTGTATACTTCAGGAATTACACAAACTGTCAGTCGCAGCGAAGTTTCACTTGGAAGATGTGCTCTTCTTGCGAGCTCTCAATCTATTGTTTATCTATTTATAATAACTTGCAATTCAAGTGGAAAAGTAGACTAATAAATATTAGTCAGATTAGTTTTGAAGTACCTTGATGACAATATCTACAGATAAAACATACATAGTATAAACGACAACTTAACTGGTCCCGCCGTCCATTGTTTCATAGCCCAGTTGGTCCTGGACTCCCTGCCTGTCGAGCGAGGGGTTCCGGGTTCGATTCTCGGCCGGTGCAGACATTTATGTGACAGATAAATGTTTGTTCACGGATCATGGGTGTTTGTAGTGTCATATTTGTGTATGTCCATGCCACCCGTGGAAATAATTACGTGTTACCTTATTTTGTCACCCGCAATACAGTGAATTCTAGTGCGGGGGTGTGAGTGTGTAAACATTTATTTATTTATAATTTATTTAAATAGAAAGTAGAGAATTGTCTATGAAACAATTTTTTCATATCTTACATATATTCAATCATTTGTTGTAAACTTCCCCTTCAACTCAATATTCCACTACACGCCGGCGCTTTGTTTTGTCATTAGTTATGCGTACCGCTAAGGAATAGAATAGACTGCCCTCACTGGTGTTTCCCTTTGAATATACCGTAGGTGTCTTTGGGTGAGAAGTTAAGATTGTTTGAATTTGAAAAGGTCGTCTTCAAAATCTGAATACGTTTACAAACGATTCACATCCGTCTTTGAGATTTGATATTTATGTACTTGTATTATATATTTGTAATAATTGTATTTTATGACATCTTTTTTGTCAGTAAATTGGATGCGAAAGAGAAAAGAAAAAGAGAGAAAGAGAAACAGACACGCAAATGATTTTTGACGGGTTCTGTTCTCTCGTGCGACGGGCGGGTTCTTAAACATTTGTTAGTTTCAGTTCTGTAACTTTAACATAACGACAGCGTTTCGTCGCTGTGCCTTTTCTTTTATTAAATAGTAGCGACCCTTCCCGACTTCATTCGGGTTGAACAATTAATTAATTATAATAGAAACAGACTTACAAGTAGACCATGTCCATCCGGAATAATATACCTTACAAATGCCAAAAGAATTTTACAAACAAACGCCGTGGTTCCGGAGATTGCCTACCGCATGTAGATACACAAAAGTCGCACTCTCTCTTTATAATGTTAAGCAGCAGCCCCCCAAGACTTCCGCATGTAGGTACGCACAAAAAGTCGCACTCATTCTTTATAATGTTAAGCAGCAGCCCCCCAAGACTTCCGCATGTAGGTACGCACACAAAAGTCGCACTCATTCTTTATAATGTTAAGCAGCAGCCCCCCCAGACTTCCACATGTAGGTACACACACAAAAGTCGCACTCATTCTTTATAATGTTAAGCAGCAGCCCCCCAGACTTCCGCATGTAGGTACACACACAAAAGTCGCACTCATTCTTTATAATGTTAAGCAGCAGCCCCCTAAGACTTCCGCATGTAGGTACGCACACAAAAGTCGCATTCATTCTTTATAATGTTAAGCAGCAGCCCCGCCAGACTTCCGCATGTAGGTACGCACACAAAAGTCGCACTCATTCTTTATAATGTTAAGCAGCAGCCCCCCAGACTTCCGCATGTAGGTACGCACAAAAAGTCGCACTCATTCTTTATAATGTTAAGCAGCAGCCCCCCAAGACTTCCGCATGTAGGTACGCACACAAAAGTCACACTCATTCTTTATAATGTTAAGCAGCAGCCCCCCCAGACTTCCGCATGTAGGTACACACACAAAAGTCGCACTCATTCTTTATAAAGTTAAGCAGCAGCCTCCCCAGACTTCCGCATGTAGGTACGCACACAAAAGTCGCACTCATTCTTTATAATGTTAAGCAGCAGCCCCCCCAGACTTCCGCATGTAGGTACGCACACAAAAGTCGCACTCATTCTTTATAATGTTAAGCAGCAGCCCCCCCAGACTTCCACATGTAGGTACGCACACAAAAGTCGCACTCATTCTTTATAATGTTAAGCAGCAGCCCCCCAAGACTTCCGCATGTAGGTACACACACAAAAGTCGCACTCATTCATTATAATGTTAAGCAGCAGCCCCCCCAGACTTCCACATGTAGGTACGCACACAAAAGTCGCACTCATTCTTTATAATGTTAAGCAGCAGCCACCCCAGACTTCCGCATGTAGGTACACACACAAAAGTCGCACTCATTCTTTGTAATGTTAAGCAGTAGCCCCCCCAGACTTCCGCATGTAGGTACGCACACAAAAGTCGCACTCATTCTTTATAATGTTAAACAGCAGCCCCCCCAGACTTCCACATGTAGGTACGCACAAAAAAGTCGCACTCATTCTTTATAATGTTAAGCAGCAGCCCCGCCAGACTTCCGCATGTAGGTACGCACACAAAAGTCACACTCATTCTTTATAATGTTAAGCAGCAGCCCCCCCCAGACTTCCGCATGTAGGTACACACACAAAAGTCGTACTCATTCTTTATAATGTTAAGCAGCAGCCCCCCAGACTTCCGCATGTAGGTACAAACACAAAAGTCGCACTCATTTTTTATAATGTTAAGCAGCAGCCCCGCCAGACTTCCGCATGTAGGTACGCACACAAAAGTCGCACTCATTCTTTATAATGTTAAGCAGCAGCCCCGCCAGACTTCCGCATGTAGGTACGCACACAAAAGTCGCACTCATTCTTTATAATGTTAAGCAGCAGCCCCCCCAGACTTCCGCATGTAGGTACACAACAAAAGTCGCATTCTCACTCAAAAAGTACAACACGGATTTTCATACGGTTTTTATCAACAGAGTATCAATGAGTAACAATTGTTTCGGGTACGATTACTATTTGTGAACGAACAAATTAAGTTTCCTGAATCGATGTGAGGGCTTGTTACTATAAATCAATAACAATAAGATGGCTGATTTTATTCAATACTATCGGCCAATATTTAGGTTAATGAATCACATATACAGAAATCATATATAGCCTACGTCCGTCAGTAATAACGTACCTTTCAAATGTAACAGAATTTTTATATGGGTGCCGTGATTCTAGAGATTACCTTGAATATACATACAAAATCACAAAATATGCACTCTCTCTTTATAATATATGCATAGATTAGACAAGGAATGAATATAATTTGGGAAATCGACATCGTAAAGTAGTTTTCTATCATTCATTGTCATCATAAATATTAATTAAACTTTGATCGAATATTCGTGCTTCTACAGAGGCGTAGCCTGGATTCGAAGGGACTTAAATCCGGTTCGGTTGAAAGCTGGCACGCACAATTTAAAATCAGTCAGGCGTGTAAAATAATTCCTCACTGAGTACTTTAATAGTATTTCTTTATTAACTTCACAACTCACGAGTTGCATTCGTATTTAAAATGTTGTACAAATTAAATAATATATGTTGTCAAAAACATTGTACATCACCTGTCAGAGGTTGTTTCGCCCGCCGCGTGTTTAATCAGGGCCTTTGTGTCAATAGCGATATTAGATTCTCTACGGGCCTTCGATACTCAGCGGTCTAGAAGGGACTAAATTGGATGGGATATTCAATAAACAATTATTTTTTGTATGAATCCATAACCGTCTCATTTGTTGGGCTCGGATCTTCGTTCATAATTTTAGGCATAAGATCATAATCAACTCCGCTGATCAAGCGCGAATTGGTAGACTTCACACTTTTGCGATTGTTATGAAGAATTCTCATCTATAAAGGTTTGCTCGCGATATTGTCTATCACCGGAGGAAATGGTGTTAATTTTTCCATTCGCACTTAACATTGAAAATATATGGTGTAAGAACGATTAGCGTTGCAGTTCGCAATTGTTCAATAAGTTTTTCGTGTTACAAAGGACTGTTTTGATAATTTTAGTCGATTCTTGATCGTAGCTTTTTTTTAAATCATTGTTATACCTGTTAAAAAATGATGGCATGTTATGTCTATTACCATACTATATATATATATATATATATATATATATCAAGTTTAGGAGCGATTTTTCATTTATCGTTGTTATTTGGTAGGGTTGAAAATCTCAGTCGGTTTATAATTAATTTTTTAGAAAAAAAGTCGAAAAAACCTGTTATAATCCTCATGAAATGTTGGCCGTTTTAAAAATATTTACGTGTCGTCCGCTGTACGTGCTGTTTTTACCATCATTGATAGGTCCACCAATCATGGCAGTTCACTTTTTTGCACCTGTCCTCAGGGCTCCGCAATAAGCACTAGGGAAGTTTTTATTACCGCGCAGTCCAATATCAGACCCCGTAAGAGGCCTGCTCTCAAAGTAAAAATATGAGAGCGCGCATTTTCCAGCTCAAATTTTAACATTAAAATAGCTGTATTTTGTGACTAATTGTAAATTCTCGAGCATTCCTGTGTTCAGTCGAGAACACTAGCGAGCAGCGCTCCTTTTAATTTCTGCTCTTATATTTCTGTAATCTTGTTAGGTTTTATTGCGCGATGTTAGAGCCGCAATGATTTGTAATTTTTTTTTGTTTATGTATAAAACACGCGCTCCAAACTCAGAACATTATGATTCGAGTTTTACGTTTGGTTTGAGCTAAATAACTGAAAGACAAATAATGCAGCTCTGTAAAAACTGAGACTGGATTCACTTAGGTACATTGGAAAATATATGAAAAATAAATTACTGCCATCTGCGTTATTCTTATTTCGCATTATTATTTTTCAGGTAGTTATTGTAATACAAGAAGTCCCCTTTAATAACTATATGTGGTATGTTTTCAGTAAATTTTCTGCACGCTTTCGCCTGGAAATTGCACCTGACGTCTTTTGTTTTAAATAATTCAGAATTACAAATAGGCAGCGAATTCTAAAATAAAGAAAAACTGATAATAAAGGCCCAGGGCAATTTAATGTAAATTTCTGCACCTAATTTGTTTTGTGAACTACGTAATTAAACAAAAAAATATATTAAAATGCATTATAGAGTTCCCAATGTAAGTAACATCGATTAACATTATTTTCATTAATTAATGGAACATACAAATTACCAAAAAAAACTTGTATATTCAATAACGCACATGTTCTTGATATTTGAAGGGAAACTTCAAAATGCTCTTTCGCTTGCCGGGTTATGTAAGATTCGTACCTTAACTAAAACCTCCTCGGTTGGCGGCTGGCGGCTGTGCCTTGTAAAACGTTGTTAAGGTTTTCGTTTTCATAAAGTAATTGATTAGGTTAAAATAATTTTAGCGTAAATGCGACCCTCCTGCCCAGTGTTACCACAAGGCGTACCAAACAGCCGTCCCTGGCACCTTCGAGGACGTCTGAGAAATCAAAAATTAAAAATACATAAATTTATTATTTCACTCCATCTCTAAATTTGCCTCGGTAATATTCATAGGTAGATAATTACTTCCCCAATAGCGTTAAAGTGACCAGGGCCCTTGACATCAATCAACGTACATTTTGTTAGTATTGACAAATTTCGAAAAAGCTAAAATCTATGGAAATTGACATAAGTCATCGCTTTACCTCCACACATGGGAATCCGTGTGTGAATACCACGTAACAATTATACAATCTTGTTGTAAGTTCATGTTAGTTGCATAATAGGCACCACGAAACGTATTTATTGGAATAAAACATAATTATAATATTAAATCAAAACGTATTAAACACTAACAACCGATTGTATGAAATACCTGCGAAAATACAATAAAAAAACAACCCTTCAGTGGAATAAAAAAGATATGGAATAATTACAGAATATTAATGAAATATAATATAATATTTTAATTTTTTTTATTACCGCAGACAATGTTTAATTATGTTTTTAAATGAAAAAGGAAAGCAATACTTTACACCAGTTTATATAACTTTATATAAATGATACTGAACGCTTGGCTAGCGTGGCGAATCTATTTCACCGTAACACCTCATATCATGAGGGAAGACTCGAGCCCAGCACAGGCAATGCTGTGAGTTGTAAAAATAACGATGATAGTAATGATGATTGATGAATGAAGTACATAAAACACGGTCATGGCCGGTTTCAGTTGCATATTGTACACGACCCCGTTCCCTGCAGGTAGTATTTCTGACCCCCTCAGACGCGCCACGCGTGGGAACGTGCCCGTGTAACAGATAATATCTCTATTGGCACTTGTCTCTCTGTACCCGAGATCCGATCGGAACTCCTCACAGCAGTTAATGAGGCGGATGCTTCGATATGAAAACGCTCCACCGGTTCACTTTTGACTAATTCAATGGGTGTTTTGTATGGCGCACGTGCATGCACATCAATTTCTTTTTTAAATTTGATATGTTACGTTTTAATCTTTATTTGTAACAAAATAACTGTAGCATCATCAACTAATTGTTTTAGTTTAAGATGAATATAAACGTAGCATCCAGTTTACTCTCAGTATTGATTAACAGCGAAGTAATACAGCATAACAGTGGTAGAATATTATTTAACACCAGTTAGATTGGCATTTGCGCAAATTCTTAGTTATAGTGTAAACAGAAATAATAATGAGAACTGTCCATTTGGCAATAAATTTTAATAGTCTGTTTATCTTGTGTGTTGATTATCATTGTATTCGGTGCGAAATTACCGTCCATGTTTGCTGTGGGGAGGTCGATAGATAGCAATGTACAAAATAAAACGCTAGTGCATTGTAACATGAAATCAATACGGCAAAATAATCCGTATGGCTTAACACTTACAGATTACAATCGTAATAATCGGATATTGTGAAGTAAACATAACTTTTGTAGGTCGCAGTGTGGAAAACAGAGATATTTAAACAGGTGTTAATGTTACTGCGATTGAAAATCATCACCTTAATAAGATTTTTGACGTGTGATTGATATGAGATTGCAAAGGGGAATTATATTATCATTTTTATAGACGGTAATCAAATATTTACTGAAAACATTGCAACGATCATTTCGACAGTAGTAATATCTAATACTAAGGTTAACTTGAAACGTCATTGTTTGTTTGCCTTTTATGAAGCGGTTTTTGTCGTTGAGCTACCACCTCGTCCCGTAAAGGATCAACAATTAGGTTATACAACACATCATAATCATTACACAAAACAAATGCAAAATTTAATGTTTCCAGTAAAATGTAATCATCTCTACCACAATCATTGCAATTAGGGTATTGGATTTCTCATCAAAAATGCATTCTATGAAAGTCTACTAGGTACTTGGAAAAGTCGATTTTACCTCAAAGACATTTTAAGGAAGAACTATATTATGTTTTATTATTATTAAATATAATTTTAATAAATTTTCATTGTTATCATGTAATAAAAAAAGAATGTCGTTATTAATTTCTCATAATTATATTAATTATTTTTATAAACCCATAGAACAACAATAAATTAGGTCATCTCGTAGTTCATGAGAGGGATTAAGGCCAATCTCGTAGTTAATGTGCTACATTATAGAATACCGCCTTATTCCTACGTCATCTTACTATTAACGCATCACTACAAGGTTCTTCTTTTCAAGTTTGGTACTCTTTTTCAAAATTACAAGTCGTATAGACTGTAGAATACACACAGAGTGACAACATATTTCCACAATAAGTGCGATACTAAACCGTCTGCGTGCTTGGAATCACGTGCATAAAAGTCAAATTCCAAAATTCATTCCCATTCCAAAATACTCTTCAGAAAAATCTCAACTTCGGACACTTACCTTTCCTCCTTAGTTTGCATCCGAAGCAAACACTTCTTGGCGTGTATAAATAGTATCCATCCGTACTGATTTAAGCATAGCAAATGATAGTCCCGATTTAAATTATAGAGCATTGATAAGAAAATGAAGTGTGCCGTGTGAATGTGTGTGAAGCACCATTCATCATTCTCATTTTTGACAGTTTTTATTATTTAATTTTATGGATATTGTTTTTTTCTGTCATTATAATATTACACAATAACTGGAAATAAAGTCAAATTGTTCCTATGTAAATAAATACATTAATTTTTTTTCTAAGTCGTAATCATCTGATATCCGTAACCGAAATTATTCGAAATAGTCGGATAATCCGAAATAATTTTCATTCGTAACCGTAACCGAAACCGGTAAAATAATATTCATTTTTATCCATATCCGGATCTGAAAATTAAAAAGTTTGTCAATACTGCTGTTGTATTGAACATTGTTCTGGTGTTGCTATATACAAGGGTAATTGTATACCATCAGCTGGCCCATCTGCTGTTTCAGCTACATCTCAGACAAGTATTATAGTAAGAATTACAAATATACCGGTATAAATGTCAAACTACGTTTTAAAGCCTCTTTAGGAGGGTTGGTTCTAGCCGATTGAGTAGTAAAAATATGTAAATTCAATTGAAAAAATCAAAATAATTTAACAATTTAGGTGTTTTGTTTATACACTTATGCATGTCATGGTTTGCTTCTACTAGCGTTTCAAAAAGATGGTTAGATGTTGAGGAGAAAGAAAGGCGAAAGAAAGTCCTCGGCACATCTTTTAAACCAATGTATGGCAATTACAAGGTAAGTTTTAACCTGCGTGGGATGCGTCCTTGTTATTTATACATTCATCTATTCCGTAATGTCCTTAACCTACAAGATGCACATTCATACAGCGCTTTAAAGCACCACTTGATAAATCAAGTTCCAAGTATGGAACCTTAGTGTGGAAACGAACACCGAGTTCTACAAAAGAACGCTGAATTTTTTGTAGTTGACATCTAGAACTTACCAAATTGTCCAATTATTACTAATAAAACTATAATTAATAGTTTTTTGTTAATTAATTATAATTTTATTAATTAATTACAAGCACAAAAATGATATATTTTGTTTTAGGAAATTTTATAATTTTTCTGCTTATAAATAATAGCTACACATATTCAAATAAACAACCAACGTACAAATATTCTACTAAATTACCATAAATTTGTTGAGAGATATTGGTCTTAAGATAATCGTTGCAAAATTAAATTGATTCTAAATGTCCATGCCACACTCATTCTGATTGTAATTGACGATATTATCGTCATGGTTTATACATAATTAAACAAAACCCATACAACGGAATAAAAACCAAAATCAGTGAGTATTCACAGGTAAATTGTATGTTTTCGACTACACTAGGCTAAATATGAAAATTACAGCTAATGTAGTTAGCTGCTGGTGTTCATTTAATTAAACGATGATATAGTTTACGTATTTATAACAGAATAGTTGCGAAAACGCTATTATATTATATAACCATTGCTAATGTCCTAACGTTATCTCAGGTTGGTCGCGGAGTTTAATTCGTAGGTACAAATTAGAACCTACATTAGTACATAGCAACTATTGTTATTTCGTGCTGACCCCAGACCAACAAAACCAAGTAGTTTGCAAAGAACAAATTGAAATAAAATATCGGGGAAAAGTGTTATTTTTCCCATAGTCCTTCGGGTGACACGGTATTTATTGTGGAGGGAACAAAGGCCGACATCCCACGGGCTATAAAACTTTGCGACTTGTGCGAGTAAACACGGTCGCGCGACTTATCAATCGCCGTTTGACGTTTAGTGGCGGGCGGCGATTGGCGTGCGCGCGGCTTAAGAACGTGTGCACAGGCCGTGCGGCCGAAGTCCGGCACACGCGCCTGGGTAACTCCATATTTTAGCAACTTTGAGGACACATAATATCCGATTCTAATCGAAGCTGGAGTTTCTTGCAAACAACGCAAAATTGATTGCTAATCACACGATTGGTCACGATACGGGTCATGTTCCACGAAAGACGGAGCCTGGAATATATTATCATACATCACGATAGTTCAAGGCGATTGGGGTAATTATACTGGTCAACCAGAATATTAAAAGTTTTCAAAACCCAAAAACGCACGATAAACGGCATGCCTGCTATATCAAACGATTCAGTTGACTGTAGCGGGATCGAATTAACTAATCTTCTGAAATACATGAGCGTTCCTGAAATTTTGTTTATAAGCTTATTGTTTATATGCAATTGTACTCCACTTATTTTAATATTCTTTATCACGACGTATAAGTCTTTGACCCATGGAATAATAATTCATGACTTAAGTCATGGTTATTTATATAAAATTAAACTAGTTTACTTTGAAAAACAATTTGTTATGATAAATCTACGTACAGCTTAATTCAATATGAAATAATAGAATGATAAATAAAAATAAATAATCGAATTTTTTTTAACCGTGTACATCGTCCATTTATTGTCGATAGTATATGTTGGTTATTCATAATAAATAGTGCAGTTCGTCACAATAGCCATTAATTAGTGAACGGTCATTGAATTATAGGTATGTTCCCCTGAAATAGGCCACAATTCTCGCACACAATTCCCCTCTACAAAACCGTCCGCCAAAATTCATATTCATGGCATTCATAATCACCCGCCGTGCCAGCAAGTCATAACATGGCAACTATCCGCTTCTCTGAATCGGACTCTAATCTAACGGAATGAAGTGGTTTTTTGAAGAGCGTTGGCTTTTTAATAAAATTATTTTTAATTGAGCTGTAATAGATATAATACGGTAGAAAAGGCTCCGCACAGATATGGAGACATTTTAGTGACGTGCTCGAGCGAAACCTCGATCGACGGGCGACATTCTTTCACTTTACTATTCATGTGATGGTAAAATATGACTTCATGGGGGCTACTATCGGCGGGATTAAGCGGTGGCTGGCCAGGATTACGCTGACACACCGCGATACTTCGGTACACATGAGCTATTTATTCTGATAAATGATTTATCAGTACTTACTGTGGGAACCTATAAATATATTAGGTTGAATTGAGCCATTGTTTTGTGACATACATATTTATAACTTTGCTTATGAAATAAATTCACGTTTACGAAGGTGTAATTGAATTTAACGATTTATCCGTTCCTTGTTATTCTTAACTTTTTAAACTGATGAAACATATATACATATGTTAATCAATCAAGGTGCTGGGTGCTCGGGTGTGTTTCTGGTTGTCGGTTGTTCCTTTTTCAGCTCTGTGCGAGTCAGTTTTATACTGACGGTACTCATGCATGATGGTGAGGTTTATACCTGCCGGACTAGCCACCTTGGTTGTTGTGTTGGAGTGTGTGTAAGTGGAGCATGTTTCCTAATAGGCCGGCACCGCGTCGGTAACACTTGGTAATAAACATGAGTGTTAGTGACCATTGCAATGATATTGTCTATTTGTTCGTTTAGAATAATAATATTAATTTTACTTGATAATAAATGTAGGTATTTGAAAAGTGAAACGGACCCGAAAGAACTGTTTTATTTAATAATTTACGAAAAGCCGAGAGCCATGCAGCGAGTGGCTTATTACCATTTTATTAATTCCCGGCGTTAATTTTATTGAAATAAAATTAAATGACTCCGCTTAATGAAAGGAAAATGGCTGCATTTAAGATTTTTTTTTCTTGTCATTCATTGAATAATCATGATTCCTTTGCAATTTTAGAAAATGTACGATATGTACATTTACTACCTGGTGCGGTATTTTCAAGAAAACCGGTAAAATTTTAGATATTGTAAGGCGAAAGTATTGTTAGTGAATATTCAGATCACTAAACCTGATCAGCAGTAGGTAAGATACTACGACATCATTATTTATTAAGTGGACTGTAGTTTAGTTGGAAACTCAAATATGTCGATGTTTATTTAAAACGTCTAAACCAAATGTAGCAAATCTTGTGCGAGCTCATTGCACCAAATAACTATCTTAAGAGCAGAAAGCACAAACATTTCCCTGCCGGCAAGTTGTGAAGTGGCGTGCCCACAATCTAACCCATAACCATAGCCTACATAAGCCCACAAACCATAAGGCGATCACTTGTCATGGTCGCTGCTCTCTTGTGTATGACGCCTGGTAATGAAAATTTAAAGTTTTTTTATAATGGGAATTTTAAAACAATATTAAAAAAATAATGATAACAACTAGTCACACGCTGGTTGGCTAGACACGACTCTACCGTCCAGGATCAGTGCCCGCTAGGCTTTAATTACAAAGAGGAACTTCATCTGGAACTGGCCTCTAATGGACTGGATACCATGTCTAGTTAAACTCAGTAACGGAGTTTTCCTTATGTAGCACAAGTTACGTATATATTACCACACAGTGTAGGTATCGGCGGTTTCTGCAGAATGTTCGTATATCTCGGAGCAAACGGCATGTTTCATGACTTCATTACGAATAGTTTCATATATAATAATCTCCAATTTCCTCCAAATAGTAGGAAGTATGAAGGAATATTGATAATATGTTGGGTGGAAATTATTAATTTATGCGGTAGGTACCTGGTTCAATATTTGTATGAAGTATCTCGTAACGTATTTGTGGCACGATGCCTAATGTATAAAGTCGAATGTCCAAAGAGTAATGAAGAGATTTCTAGTTAAATTTTCATATACCTCCAGACATTTTCTTTGCAGAGATGTTGGTGTCGTCGTGACGTCACGATTTTATGTAAGATGGTATCAGATATCAGTGAAGGTCATAATCACCGTCTATAGTCACAATAATTCCATTTTTAATTAGGTACTTGTAATGCCGTCGGGGGCTCTTTATTTTTTTATATGTTTTTACCAATGTTAATGTAACACTAGGTTCTGAAGGAAGAGATGAGGATTTTTTGATTTTAATAATTTTTATTTCAACGTTTATCAACATAATCCAAAAAGTTGTTGGTTTCTATAACCCTGATTTAAAATCTTAAATATGGTAAGATGGTTCTAAAATACTACAATCAATGTAGTATAAAAGGGAATATGAAAAATAATTATTTAGAGGGGTCGAATAATTTGTAAGTGATCGGGAACAGATGGCGCTAATCGGATTACGGAGACAATGTGGGTCGGATGGACAACGCCTATGGCACGTTTCGCACTTGACGCGTCTGCTCTTATTATCTATTCTTTCCTACAATCATCGTGTACTTTTTTATTTACTTACATCGGTAATCAGTCCATGTTGATTATTTCTATGTTAATGACGTAATTAAAAAGACTCTTGGCATCAGATGGATAATCTGCTATTTTATTTGCCTACACTCACTATGTGGTAGGTATGGTAGAAATTAATTTATCGTTCATTGTTTCCTTTCCTGGCCTTGTTTAGTAGCTTTAGTTTTGGTTAATAGTTGGGTTCCACGCTAAATATGTATATTTTTAATTCGACACCTGGTGTGTTTCATGTAACAGCTGGAAGATCCCTTCAATCATTTGTCAAAATATACCCTAAGAAAAAGAATTGGGTAACAATAACTGCGTATGTTATTTAGCAGTATAATGGTAAATAAATGTATAAATAATATGTACATTTTAGTTGACACATAACGCGATAAACAGAAAAATCGAAAAATAAGTGGATATGTTACCCTTTGTCGCCATGTACCTCACAAGCCGTAACGCTTATTGGCACGGTTGCAACTGCCCAAGCTAAGTACCTTTATTTCACAGATGTAAAACGTTCGTACGATACGTCTTCTCTTTACCCAATACCGGTTTCCCAATGGAAAAATTTGGAATAACGGAATTGGCTTCGGAATAGATTTGAACAATTATTTACATGCATAGTTTAGTCTTCAAATACTAATGAAAGAATGAGAACCAAACAACTTAAAACCTGCATTTGAATTCATTAAAAGAAGGAATGAATGTCATATCATGAGAAGGGTGTGTAAATAAATAAATATTTGTCCATAGACGAAAAAAATATTAAACCTTTATTTTTCAACACGATTCATATTGTTCGTTGTTAAGTCAACATATTGTTAACGCGATCCAGTTCGTCCGTGTGATCATTATTGATCGTCGATATTGCACCGTGCTAAATTTACATTATCGATTTTGGCCCATTCCCGTAGTAATAAATTGGCAACAATCGACAGCTTTTCACGGGCTAGGGTATTTGCAATATGTACGGATGAGTAGGCAAATCGTTTTGGATGCGATAAACAAAGTTCTACTAAAGCTCTTATTGAATAACTGTTCAGAACTACGCGCGAACTTCCTTTATCTGTTCCCGTCTACGCTACTACACAGCAGCAATGTGGCCAAGATTACAATATCTCTTGCTCGGTAGTCTTGCCTTGTCTGTGCTATAAGTATTTCTTGTTAAGATTCTATCAACTTCGCTAGAATGCTCCGTACACACAAAAGGAATATTTCAAGACAACATTTAATTCATCATGATGAATCATGGTATCACGATTTGATGATGATTTCCATGTATATAATTGGTTTACTGTAAAAATAAATACTTTTGAATTCTAAAGCAATACCAAGTGTGTAGAATTTGCGCTACTGTATATGCATAAAGCTAGCGAAAGCATTAAATGAACTGGTGAAATAACTGAAGAACTACTTAGATCTATAAATAGACAATTTGCGGACAAAGAGGCAGTTACACGTGATTGTTTTGCCGGTTTTCATATCCTTATTTCTTTTAGTATGTTGATGTGGGATATAGCAACTGACATTCATTCAATATTTTTATTGTGGAAAAGAAAAATTACATCTATACGAGTAAATACATAGTAGGTAAAGGCACGTGAGTCTTTGCAGGAAAAATTTTAAGAAATAGAATGGTATACCCACCGTAGCTATTATTTATAGTAATTTCGTAAAATATCTGTACGAAAAAACTAGCCATATATAAGCAGAAAACTAGTATACGTCGAGAAACAAGGAACGATTAATTATAATTTTATATTATAATATTAGGTAATTCGATTTTACAATAAGATTCCTAAATTGATAGGTACACGATTAATTGCGCTGTGTAAAAGTTCAGTTTATATGTTAAAGATATAAAATTATAGATGAATATATATAAAGGACAAAGACGTTTCGGAACAATAGACCCGCAACCACGCAGGTTAAAAAATTGGTTTAAAAGAAGCGCGAAAAGTTTCTTTTCCTTTTCGAATCGGCGGAAAAATAAAATTACGGGCTTAAATTTATTTACAAAATGACTATATGAATTTTAATTAGAATAATCGCTCAAACATAACGAAGTAACAAAGTATTAAATTGTTGTCCGTGTCTTAGATGGGTTGCAGTGCTAGCATACAATACTTACACGTGACAGAATTCAATAAACAAATTGCCCACATCAGATAGTGCAAAGAGTGAGAGGGTTATATAAGTGGATTTCTGTTAGTAACTAATTTTTCTATTATTTTCTTTTATATATTTTTCGTTTCAATTACCCCGAGGAAGCAGACATTCAATATTGTCCGTGCAGCCATAGTGAAATGCCTTGTCCGCAATTCAAAACTCGCGGCCTAAAATTGCGTAATATAAAAGAGTTATGTAAGTACAAAAGATGCAAGAAAAAGATGCCGACTGTTTTACGTTTAGGAATCAACTCTTTGTGTAATAGAAAACATGATAGGAGTCAACTTTCTTGAAAAATACATAACTGTCATAAATGTCCGTTTAAAAGTTATATTAAAAATTTAATTAACTATTTAACAGAAGATTTCTAAAATAATATTATTCAAGTCAGTGGGAGGTCCATTATATGAGCTACACCTAATTAAATATAGTTAATACTATAATGATTGCTTTATGCAAACATATCGCGCGTTGGAACTACAAATTGTGTTGTGCTGATTCATTGATTCTTATTTCAAATCTTATTAATCGGATTAAATAAAAAACACAAATAAAAACAAAATTAAACTTTATGTTCATAGAATAAAGCTCTTTTTAGAACGTAGTTATATGACAAGGGCTGTTTGGGGGTCTGTAACAGGTGTTGTAACACCGAGCGTAACTGATTATCGAATTTTTTGGGGTTGCTTTTGCTACGAATTTTCGTTTTTCTACTAGGTACACGGTATAATTGTAAGCGATGGCGTAGATCGACTTTCGAAAAGTGAAAACTAACTTCGAATAAATATTATTCATTCATCAATTGTCACGTGTTGGCATATATGTCAGCAGTACAGGCATCATAAAACATTTTATCGGAGAACAAGTGTCGAAACGCACCAAAAGGTAGAAACTTGCGTCGATAACTACTGTAGTGCAAAGCACAGAAAGTTTGGAAGGAATGCATATATAACATTGGGAGACGAGCTATATTGTGACACTTCGTTCCAGTAAATTATTTTATCTTCACTCCAGCCTCTTCCGCTCCGCTCCCCATCCCTTCACTCAACTCGTCTCTTCTCTTCAACTCTTCTTCAAGTTGGTATTATTACGTTACGGGACTTTTATTATTTTTAATAAAATATATTTGTATTTTATTTCAGAACTTCCTAGCGCTTGAAACGTCGTCACAAAACATTAGAAAAGCATTTATTACTTCGATATTCGGTAAGTCGTTGTAACCGCTTTATTTCTGTAAATGAATCTTATAGTTACTGGTTCACGAAAATGCTATTTTTGTTTCGTAATTTTTTATATCGACCCCCCTGGCAATCGTAGCTAACAACGCTCAATAATTGGTAAATAATAAGTCCTTATTTGTAACAATGATCAAAAGAGTTATTTAAAAGATATTGAACAAAAACGGTAAACCATTTTATCGCTATTATTTACTTTTGTACCGACAACCGACCTTAACGTAAATAAATTTATAACAGGATTGGGCAATAAAGCGATTAAGCGTAACAAACATGTTTCTTAGTAGATATTACCAAAAACAAATGAGTTGGTGAAAACTATTGCAAAGACAGTCTAGATTATTAATTTTTTACATTTGTAACCTAGATTTCTTTTATTAAACAAAAAAAGAATACCTAAATAAATTATTTCTTACCTTCCTCTCAATCATGGCAGAAAACGCCTTTGGTCTCGCTGATGTCCATGAGCGATGGTCGCCATTTACCATCAGGTGTTTCGTCTACTAGTGTGTAGGCTATTAACATAAAAATAATTATTATAAACTGAGACATAGATGATGAATCTCATCACATGGCTTGTGCACGTCATTCAACAGAAATAATCATTAAATAATTATATACGAGTGTGTTCCACGTTAACTGTTTACTTATACTTCTTATTAAAACCTGTTATTTGAACAATATTTTGCATCGCGACTCCTAACATTTGAAAGTTGATCGACATTTCAACCTGTATTATGATTGCCTACATATAATTTTGTTAATTGATAAATAATGTAATGAATTATCTATTTTGAAACACTTTATGTCTACATTAAAAAAGGTTTTAAGTTCAAAGATTATATAAATAGAATAACTAATTAAATGGACGCAAGAACAACAACATATAACATATTATAATTATCATTATTTTTACACTGTATAATTAAAGTAACTCAGTAATTTATAAGTATGTATATTTTATTACAAGTATATTTTACTATATAATAAATTAATCAAATTTAACAATTAAAATATCATTTTACTTTATTAGTACACGAAGTGCCTGTTATAATCCTTACGATACATTTTATGTTTAAAACAAGCCATATAATATGCCATATATACAACACTAAACTGACATTGGAAGACATTTTTAAATTGGTGGAGTAATTAGTAACACCAATAGCGAACACTTTATGCGTCATTGAAGTGTTTATCATACAGTAATTTAGGAAGAAATGTGCAGGATCATATTACCATATCAGAGCTGAACAGCGCCTCATAACGGTGTTAAGATGAAAATCAAAATAATTTTGAATGTCTATGTGGTCACATGTACTAGTTATTTTTCACAGGATAAAAGATCTAGATAATCATGTCCAACTTCGTGAAAAGTATCACTTGAAGAATTCAACTTTTCTGGGCGGCGTCCACAAAAATTCGACATATGAAAGAAAGCAAGATGTTTATTTTATTTTCACAACAGCAACAATTTCAAGGAAACGAAATATCACAAAACAAAAAGAAAACAAAAAAAGAAGTGCAAACATGATATTAATAAAAAAAAGGAATCTAAATCAATAGTAATCTAAATCAAAACTAAAAACTTAATCAAAATTTGTTTCTCGCTGCAGCAAAGAATTGACAAAGATCGGACTTAGCGAATGCCGTGACATTACGGCTTTGATTTTCAATCCAATCCTACAAATATATCTCGGACATCTGCTAGTACGCCACAAGATGGTGTACCCCTAAGCACTTGTTTAATTTTACGTACCTTATTTATATTAAAAATAAAAATGCCTTTGAGATGGATGTCATTGAAGTAAAAGATTAATTCGAAAAGAAAGCATTCCACGCAGCAAGTAGCATGATTACGTAGTAAAAAATGCTGAGAACTAAATATTAAAGAACTGTCTTAATTGTCCGTTACATTTAATAAAAAGAGTAAATTTATTATACGATTGTTTTTATCTCGGTTACAAAAAAATGACACCATCGATAGTGTTTGTAAATTTATTAACAATTTATCTCAAGCGATGGAGATTGGACACCACAATTAAGTTTTTGGCCCAGAATGAAAAAGTCGTAGACCCGGGGGTTGTCATTGCATGAAGTGTTGATCGCAACACCTCTAAATTTTGTATATTATTTCGTAACATTCGCCGTACTGCGCTAATTATTCGTTGGTAGTGGTAAGGTGGTGACCAGACAATATTTCTTTAAGGCAGTAGGCTCTTCCAGGTCGCTAATTAAATAAATTCATACGCGATCAAGATCCTTCACTACGACGATCCTTATTACTTACTAGTAGTACTAGTAGTAGTACTAGTAGTAGTACTAGTAGTAGTACTAGTAGTAGTACTAGTAGTAGTACTAGTAGTAGTACTAGTAGTAGTACTAGTAGTAGTACTAGTAGTAGTACTAGTAATAGTACTAGTAGTAGTACTAGTAGCTTACTTGGCTAAATTTCTGCAATAACTAACTTAAAGTTCGCTGTAAAGTCTGACAAAATCGTCGTGTCCTAGATTAATAAGTATCAGAGACAAATGCGGGGCGAATATCACACGTCATCGTAGACCCAATAAGGACGGCTTAACGCCCAGTGTGACAGCAGATTAATTACGTGCAGTAGCCGGTGTCAATGTGTATGCAACTACTAGTAAGCATGTAGAAAAATATTGAGAATCTGACGCCGTCAATACGAAACCTCTATAATTGACATGACGTATTGTCACGGACACTATTTCATGTGAATTACAGACCACATAATATAAAAAATATAGATTTATTAATAAATGTTACAGATTGTGAAGAAGAAGTGAAACAATTTTATGGTCTACACCAGGGATTGGGATGGTCTAAGCAATCAAAAATAAATATTAAAAAACAAATCAAGTACTTACTATGTTACAAATACATACACCACCTTAATAATAATGTATGTAAATCTTTATTTTCATTGAACAAATAATAATAATAATTTATACACAAAACATAAAGGCATATTTACAATAGTTTTACGACATTTACCTACTATAGACATCCTGAGCCAACATCCCTTCCTCGCGACCAACGTCACGTGTAACTGTCAACGTGACGCAAACGCCAAGTGCGACATCAAATTAATTAACCCTCTGTCTGCGCTTGCACCGAACAAGTGCGCTGAACGTGCGCACGAATAAGAGCAGTCATCAATTACACCGGCGCGTATTGTCGCGTCCCATTGTGCGACACCCTTCTTGACCCACTTGCCGATCCTTTGTGTTAAGCTCTAGCGCTACTGGTTTTCAAAGCTGACAAAACGACGAATTAGTTTATTGCTTTAAAACTATGCTGCCGATACAAGATTGTAGCGATGGATCGGAGGTACTTAATTACCTGACAGCTTTGGCTATCTTCCGCACAGCATACCGATATGGGATGAAAACTAATGTAACATATACATATATCAGTATTTATTTATTATTTAATGCACATACAAAATAATTGATCATAACTCGGGAATGGTTCAATAATATTATTTAGTGTTCGTAATTCACAGGAAATGGTTTGTATCAAATAAAATTTAAGAAATATCAAACGGAAAAGTCGGAATTATTGATGGTATTTTTCTACGAAAATCTCATAGAAAAAATATGACATTCAGTTTAACAATTCTATTCAATCAAAGATTATGTAGAGGACTAATGCCTTTTCGACGCGGCCGCAACACATAGTCAAAGGCAAGGATATAAAGACATGTTATAAAATAAACTTAATTAAATTTTAACTTAATAATTTTTTTACTAAGTACATACATTTCCGATTTTTTGCGTTAGTAATTACACCCGTGAGAGGACGAGGCGGGTCGGTAGTTCATATATAAATATTTATAATAAATTTCATGATATAATCGTGTGTTCCTTGACAATATTTGTAATAATCATAAAACAGTAACTGGGCAGTGGCATGTATAGATTGCTACACATTAAATATTTTGTGGAACTAAGTTTCTTAACATGACTTTTCTAAGAGTTGACTGCTAGAAATCTTCACGTAAAAAGCTTAAAGCCTCTAGTATCCGAATTTCTCTCTCTGTCTGTCTCTATCATCTCATCATCTTATATACAAGCGTGTGTATGAGTGCGATCGAAAATCGAGATTCGAGCATCATGCGCGAATGGTTATATAATCTCAATTATGAACGGGTGGTAATTTCGTTGAAACTTATTTGATATTGGTTTTTATTTTAAATTACACGTGACTAACATTGTCTCAGTATTGCAACGAAGATTCGAATAATGAGAACTGCAGCAAGTATGTGTAATACAAACTTAAAAAGGTAAGTTGATAAAATTGTAAAAAATTATACAAGTATTTACTGTTTTACATAAATTACAGTTATTATTATTTAAATAATAGTAAAATTATTTGCTCAATATATATATACGTGTATAAAATTTTAACTATATATTGTAACAAAGCATAGTCGACGGTGCAGGGTGTACGGTAAAACTCTAAGGAGTTTATGTTTACACCCTATCTGATGTCTTTGTAATGTAATGCTTGTATGTTAATTATAATAATAAAAATAATATCAAAGAAAGTATCGGAAAAAAAAACGAAACAGAGTGTGAAAGAAGTACCAAAATCGAACGCTCAATCCTAACAACAATACTGGCGCAATCAAGACAAGACCCAATGTGAAACGGTCAATCAGTAGTGTGTGAGTATCTTTTGGTATGAACACTTTTTTTTTGTGTGGGAAACAAATAATAAAAATCTTTTTAAAAATACAATTTATACCACTTCATTAAGAAGATCTATAAAATGATGATAATGATATTCACGACATATTAAATGTTTTTAGACATATTGATATTTTTTTAGTGGGTACCAAGCAAAACAGGTAGTTAGTACGAAAACTAGGTTTAATCTCGCCACATCGTACTTATTGTATTAGGATTATATTCCGTTATTAATTGATGTATTTAAACTGCTAAATATTGTTATTTTGGACTTGGCCCCGTTTACTAATGTCCGTTTATTAATAAGCATCTTCTATCTGTCTACTAAAATCAATCTTATCCCCAAAGATCTATTCATTGAGGTAAGTTGTTACTTTCATAATGAGTTCCACATCACGAAATGATGGTTCCTAGACGCTAACTCCTTAATAATGTTCTGGCCTTACAATATAACCGGTGCTAAAAGGAAAAAGCTCAAAACACAATTGCATTATTTAAATCCGACGAGACGTTATATTTTTCGTCTCAAAGATTAAATAATAAACTAGTTTCACTTTCTATCTTGAGAACCAGCCATCGTCGACAGATACTTATATGACAGATTAACTTTGAACGATCTCTTATTCACTAAAAAAACATAATCGAATTCGGTTCAAAAACAACGGAAATATTCCTGTCCATAGGTACATAACAAAAAAACCTATAAAAAAATACCTATAAACCAATAAAATTTTGGGTATTTCAAGTCAAAAAGACTTCGAAAGTTTGTTCAAAAATGCGTCGACTTTGAAGCAAGAACTATGAAAACTTGTAACCATGTGTTCGTACGTTGAAGATTTCACCACACAGCATCCAGGTCACCAACACGTACACGCCGTGTCTATACGCTTAAGTGCGCCTGTGTGTCTTTACGAGTGCACAGTGTACATTTAAACTATTGAAGGACAAAATCAATTTTGATTTATATCTTAATTAATCAAGTGAGCCATGTACACTAACTACACTAGCGATAATGAAAACGCTAGTAACATTGAATACAGCTGAATGAATCGAATTGTAGACTTATCTATTACGTTCTAAATGTTCTAAATGTAATATACATCAACAGAGAAGACTAAATGTGCTACTTGGTATGCCTGGAGAGAAGCTGAAAAAATTACATTTGCTAGAAACATACTGTCGTTTGTTGGGATGGAACTGCCACTGTTACTGTTTATTGTAACGTGAAATAGTTACTTAATGCCGCTTATAAGCAGAATCTTTTATAAAAAGCAGCAGTTATAAACGAGACAAGCTATCAGACTTTTGCTCGAGACGAGTATCACCGTCGTAGTATCGTGGTGCATTTGTGAACGACCTCAGATTGCATTTCTGTTTAAGTGTCATGTAATGATGTACATATATTATATCTACGGATTGTCTAGGGAATTGTGGGGGGGTTATCATGACATCGTTGGTTGCCACTTATTAATTGTGTATTTAAGTACAATATACGATATTTATTTTGACAATATGAACTGTATATATAATTAAATAAGATTTTCTAAATTAAATCATTTTATATGTTATTATAGCATACATTATAATTTTTTAATCATAATTTTCCCCCCCACACACATACACACACACACACAGATATGAAGGATGAAAGTGAAAGTTTTTCGTATTTAGGAAAATGTATCTGGCCCACGGAGAACTAAATATTGATCACTGTGCAGCGCACGTGACGCCGTGTCGTCGCCGTTGCGATATTAAACCAAGGGCCAGGGTTTTCCAAAGTGCCGACATTTATTTACTTAATTTTATTTAAATATCACATACAAATCGAGCATCACACTGGACACTTATTGAACGCATTTACAATATTTTGTAAACTTAAAAGATTGTGATTGACGAAAGGTTGAATTGGATAGATTAAAAGAAGGGTTTAATATTGACGGTGACCTATTTAGAACATAGCGTTTAGGCTGCAAGGATTTTTTTTAACGCCAAACCAAACTCTCTTACTCGTGGTGCATTCTGCTTAACAATAGATGACACTATAGTGGAAGTTCGATGACGCTGGACATCGACGGTAGTTTAGGGTGGTACGGTTTTTTAGCTGCTTGGTTAGCTATCAACCTCGTCCTAGAATCAACTGTGAAATTTTGATATATTCTTACACAGCATTGATATTTATACAGTAGTGATAAGCGAGACACATTTCAGTCACACTTATAATGGGTTTGGTGCTTGTTGGCAACCAACATTTATATTTTCCTCCTATTTTTATGACAATATGTCATTAAGAATATTTTAAAATATTGTAGAAATGATAGTGTAAAGGAGTTAGAAAAATCATGATAAATATTTTCCTTTTATTTTGTACTACAGGCGTTCATAGACGGCTGTGACCATTTACCATCCGATCGCTATCACTGTTTGTCTTCTTTTAGGAAAAATAAAACGGATACAACAGATTTTTTATTGTAATAATGAGATTCAGCTCTCGAAATAACACAAGCGAAATGTTACGGAAGACTTACATATTTTTTTTTGTAATCCTTTTAAAGTTACCAACTGTAATTTTATTTAGAAATTATTGAACGTAACCTGCAACTGGTTTAAAAAAACTATCGAAGTTATTTCATTCGAAGGTTAAGTTTAATAAAGTTTGAGACGCTATGCTTCTCACCCCAAGTGTGCGGCGTGGCTCAACGTACACACTGCGAGATCGCACCAGAAAAATTTAATTGTGAAATACGACTCCTCCTTCTCCCACTTATCACCCCACACCCGAAAATCAGAGAAGACGAGGGCGGGACAGTAGTCGTCAAAGATTGCTATCAAGTCACTAGACTCACTTTGTAATAAATAAAATATCTATATGCACAAAAATTTAATTATAAATATACCTCCCTAAACTCATGATTACCTACCAACAGAATAAAAATTAACAGAAGGCAAGGTCTTAAATATTGAAAATTACGACTGGAAATACAAAACATAAGATTGCGGTCTCTACACGCACTACACGTGGATACTGTAATAATGAAACTGTAAATTATTACTAATTTACCTTAGCGTGCGGTCGATGATCTTTACAGATGATCTCACAGCTGACACTTACCTCGGCTTGATCGAAGCATTAGTCGAGCGATCGTACGAGGGAATATCGCCTGCGTTCTGAAAACTTATCCCGCAACGCAAACGGCAATTCAGACTTTGCTTACTAATCGAAATATTAAAGTTTATTTTAATGTTAATTTTAGATCTATTGTGGAATGTACTTTATCTATACATATAATAAAATTCCATCTGATCGATTTCTGTACATTAAGGATATATGAGAAAAAATGTTATTAGGGGCTTTTTTTTATTAACGCAATAGAATATATAAAACAACAGTTGTTAGAATTTTTGCCTGTTTGCCTGTGCGTTTATTCGCGCTAATTTCAGAAACGGCTTATTCGATTTAGTTACTGTTTTTACTAATGTATTGCAGTAAGCGTCACTTAAGTTATAAAGTTCGTTTAGTTTTAATCCGTCCATAAATGAACGTTACGTTACGTTTTTCCTTCAACTCCGAATGTAATTCGTATTGAAATCTGCATATTTCAATTTTTATTTTGTACTAGCAATTGCCCTCGCTTGGGTTTTTCTTGTTTTGTAAATTAGAAATACATACATTAATTCATAGCTTTTTTATTTATGGACGGATTGAAATGAAACATGATGAACAATGATACTTTAAATATTAAGTGACGATTATTGCAATACATTAGTGAAAACCAGAATAAAATCTGTTAAGCCGTTTCGGAGATTAGCGGGAACAAACACACAGACAAACAGACAAAAATTCTAACAACTGTTGTTTTGTGTTCTATTGCGTGAATAAATAATAATGATATCTCTCATATATCGTTCATGTACAGAAAGCGATCAGTTAGAATTTTCATACTAGTATAGATTATTTTTTCAAGGCAAATAATCTAAAGGAACGAATTACATCAGAAAGTTTCATTCAATGTTTCAAGAAAAAATATTTATTCATAAAAAATTATATACAAAATAGTAAATTATACATTATATGAAGATAAATACTAAATAAAAAGAAATTTTTAAATCTCATCTTTATGTTCTATTGGCACTATTAGCTCCCTATAATTTAAATAGTAAAATAAATAGTAAACGCTCAAATCCCATGTACAATAAATGAATGTAAACAGTAAATACTTGTATCAAGTTATACAATTTTATCAACTTACTTTTCTAAATCTGTATTACACACATTTGCTGCAGTTTCCATTTTTCAAAACTTAATTGCAATAATAAAACAATGTTCACTTATAATCTAACACAAAAACACAAATAACAAATGCGTTTTCACAAAATTTCCACGTTTCTGTACAACCCTATGTTGAGGTTATATGATAAAAAGAGACAGGGACACGGAGAGAGAGAGAGAGTAGCGCGCCCGGCTGCGCACTCGCCTGCTTGTATGCTCATCTGTTTGTAGTAGGCTCGATCTACGCACACACACACGCAGTATACGGCGTTTCGTTACGTGACGATTTGTACTAAATCCGCTTTGTACTAAATGATAGCCGCGTTAAGGAACTTCGTTCCAAAAAGTTATAAATCAATTTAAAATAATTTAGGTACTGTTTCTTAGCGTGAGGCATAGTTTTTCCGCAGCGAAGCGAGCGCAGTTTGGTTGTTAATAATAAAATAGTAGCTGGGCTGAAATTACATTTTAATGTACATAAGTTAACTTTGACATTGATGTAAAAGCCTAAACATGTTATTTTGGTGTTTTATCCCTCTTTCTGTCTTACGCTATAACCACCGCACAAAAACTAGAAAATTGGATCATACTCGGCATTATAGAATTCATTTAGAACTTCTAACAATCTATTAGCAAGGACTTTTACAAAATATATGTATGTATATATATATACATACTAATATATACTAATGTGTGTGTGTGTGTATTGAATTAATTTTTGATCACATCCTTTGCAAAATTTTATTACATCCACTTTTTATTTGTGTGACTAAAGTATTACGTATGTATATGATATAACGGTATTATTTATAACTATGTGAATAAAAATATAAAAAATATGAATAAAAATATGAAAAAAATTATAAGCTATTCAACTTTTATACATTTTTATGTTACTAAATTATGTAGGTATATATATTAACATATATCTACACTAATATTATAAAGAGAAAAGCTTCGTATTTTTGTAACGAATATTCACAAAAACTACTGAACCGATTTTAGAAATTCTTTCACCATTAGAATGCTACGTTATCCCTGAGTAACATAGGCTATATTATTACTAGAAAAATAAGGGATCCTTCCTAAAACTTCAGTAGTCCTTGGTTCACAAGGTGTAAAAAAATTTACTTAAAAATGTCTTTCATCGCATACGCTGCGGAAACTTTTGATAAAGTATACCCGTGCGAAGTCGGGGCGGGCCGCTGGTTATAAATAAAGTTAAAATATCCGTGAAAGATAGCAAAATAATTGTTTTGTCAAGTCGATGGAATTATTTATACTATACTGATATCGCATACCCTTAAAAAAACATTCTTTTTGATAGCCTTTCGTGTTCTAATCTTCGATACGGCTAACCGACTTTAATGGAGTTTGCACTGCAAGATACATGAGTTTATAGAGCTATGCGGGGAATCAAATATACCCTACATTCACTAAAATATACATTTTAGTGACCGACTGGCACTGGGGCTGAAGATGACCATCCAATTTAGACAGGAACTCAGCTACTTTGGTATAAAAGTATGTTAAAATCCTAATGCTTTTATAAAATATCGGTCAGCATCAACTGAAGTCGCGTCTATATTAGATACCATTATTTTTGTAGATTGTTCACGAAGAAGTTGTTTATTTCAAATAATTATTGTGGATGTCAAGCTGATAATTCTTTATACGCAATGTGGTTCTAAGTTAGTAAACTTAAGAACTAATCTGTTGACCTCATAGTCCAGTTGGCAGGAGTTCTACTTGCCGAAGGAGGGGTCCCGAGTTTGTTCCCGGCCGAGGCATACATGTTTGTGAACGGTAAGTGTTTGTTCTCGAGTCATGGGTTTGTTATGTAATATTTGTGTACATCCATCACGTCGTCGTAACCAACTCAGCTGCCTACCTCCAAAGACACGCTTATATTTATGACCTTCTTACAAGTGATAAACCAAGATAGGCAAATTCGGAAGTGATCGATGATGGACTGGCGGATGGGAAGTGCAATATTTCTTGAGGTTTTGTATGCATGGATGGTGCGTACTCATACGCCTTTAGTTCCTTTCTTTACTTTAATATAGAAGTGTTAGGTACGTGTGTCTGAGTGGTGATATGTGTGCGTGGGTGTTTTTATTCTGCGCCATTTTGTTTCTGAATAAAGCAGTGTTGAACTGGCTACCGCGTTTGATGGTCGACCCCCTCTCCTTACTAAACAAAACACTTAGTTATTAAAGCGTGTCGTAGTCTTGTCGAGGTACAAGATTTTCAGATGCTCACTGGCCATTTACCCCTCCATCGATACGCTCCAATCCCCATCAATTACGGGACAAGGCTAGAGACTTCCAGCCACCGCTAATAAGTTGATGCCAATAAATAGAGTTAGTACGTATTCGCTAGATAGTGTAAAGTATTACAAAGTGCTTCTGAGACTCGACTTCGCATACAAACACTACAACCTAAATATCTCGAGGGTGTAGACTCGAGTACCCGGGGTTGTATCCCAAGAAAATCAATATTTATCCTTTAGCCCATAGTTTACTTTACAGCCGTCGGGCTTTTACAAGTATGTCTAAGCCTGAGTTTTAGGCAAGAAGAATTTATTAATATTGGTCTGTCCAAAATCAATAAATGAGACTTACTTTTATGTTCAATAGTACGGCACAAAGTGGTTAGGTTTTCATGCACAATAATGCAATTCGGTAACGTTTATATAACAATAATTTCAAATTATAGTAGATAAATGTTTTGAGATTCAAATTAATAAAAATTCAGAATTGCAGAAATACTGTTTGTGGCGCTTGTGATATTCGTATTTTCCCAGCTTCTGTAATATTCGTATTTTTTCACATGATATATTAAGTAAAAAGGGTATGAGGAACATTAAATATACTTCAATTATGAGCACAAAGTAAAAATGATTCAAGCAAAAATACTGATATTGTAATATTTTTGTACAAAGTTTCATAAATTCCAATGTAAAATGAATGATTGATGATCACGATTTGCAATGATGTGTTACAAATAAAAGGTAGAAAATACTTTTCAACTTTCTTGTAACATAGTCTCTTCCAAAATGGGATTTAGCTACTAGTAGCTAAATAGAAATATACATAGTATAGAAAATAAATAACTTTTAAAATTGTCTTTAGTAAATGTTAGCTACAACAATTTAACTTAAATGTCACATATATATTACTGTGCAGGAATGTGGCTAAATATGTTAGGTATAGAATAATATAATATGTTAAGAATAATATGTTATAGGAAACAAGAAATAGAGCTAAATTGATTGTAATTGGAATGCAGTAAATTTTTCATTTCACTTTTTTCATGAAATAATAACAACATCAGCTGTATTTTCCAAATAGAAAAAAAAAATTACTTTTGGTGTTTCCCGTAACCTCTTTCAAAAAAGGGATTAAGACCTTGGTTTCCCAATACAGCCAAGTGCGATCGATACTGGCGAATAAAACGGAGAACTGTCATTCAGTCCAGTCATTCGTTCAGAACGTACGTTCGTAGTTAATCTATTTTCGCTCTATCTATCTGTCGGTGTTCAAAGATGCTCCATTGGACATAGTCCTATCTAGTTGGCGCTGTTCCAACCTTAAGCTCTTTTGAACCTGGAACTTTCTGAATATAAAGAGCTCTAGTCCACGTTCTTCAGCAATTTGTGTGATAAAATCATTCATCCTTCTTCGTAAGTTCATAAAGTCATAGAAGACTCGTTAAACATTTCCCTCTTCCACGGATAAAAAGCAGATTATCATGTATACTAATGGCTCTGCGTTAGAACGCAATGTATAGGCAGACACACAAGAATTAGAAAAAATTTAAGTAACAGATGAATTTCATAGAGTTCATATAGTTATCAAGCGTTACTTTGCGGAAATTCATTGTATTAATATACTTTAATTAAATTAATTTAAATTAGTATTAATATACTTTGCAACTTTGTTCGTTTGCGGATTGTTGCAAAGTAAATCAATACTAATTTAATAAGATGAATTTCAGTTGTTTTTAACAGATAGAAAATACATATAATTAAGTATGACATAATAAACATCAAGTTTGCGCCTTTATACCTACAATAAATTATGCCTTTAGCCCTTCGTTTAGACGTGCAGCACGTGCGACGCGGGCAAGGCGCATTCCGGCGGCATCGGGGACACAGCGCAGGGTGCATAACAAAGCGCACCCCACAACCATATTGCCAAAGTCGTAATAATAATTCAATTTTGCGGACACCCGAATAATTAATTACCGCCCGTCGACATTAAAAATGCACTTTGGTCAGGTGACGTATCAGAATGGAAACGATCTTGTTTAGATAACCGTATGAGTTATTAAGTATCGTAGTAGGTATTAGTGAATTTTACGTTTGCAATTTTAAACTGTGTAAAATGATTACTATTTGCTACTCGACTGATTGAATACTTGCAATTATTCCAACCAAAGAATTTTTTTTTTCAATTAGCTAAGTCTAAATAAAGCCTTTGGAATGTAATGTTAACTTATATACAAACTTTGTTCCATTACTTGGTCAATCGTAATTGTTCAGATTGTAATTTTTATATTTGTTACTAATTATTATTATTATTAATTAGTGTTCGCCTTGTGGTCATAATTCGATCACAAGTAATAAATAATAATAATAATCTTTATTGAAAACCATATAGTACTTATCACTTGCATGTTTACTTGTGAATTGACGTCGTGTTGAGTTAGTTTTCCATGTTACGCGGAGTCAGCAAAGCTCGTTATTAAACAAGCTCATTCTACGAGAACACTACACAGAATACCTTACACGTATTTATATCAATTACTCTCTACTAAGTACATGACGAAAAGTACGTCAACAACAATCTACAGCGAAAATATTTTCTGATTATGCGTTTTATGGAAACGATTAGATTTTCCAGAAAGACGTAATATGAATATGAGAATCAGTAACGAAAAAACTAAATAAGTCGACATTTGAATTGAATAATTTTACTAATATCTTTAATTTTTGTTTTTTACTGACGCTTTAGTATTAAAAGTCGATTGGATGGAGGGCGAAATCTGATATTATTGCAGTTATAAATGAGTGCTGATGAAAACACGTCTACAATGGATGATTTCACAGTCGTCCAATTGATACGCATTTCTACCTTTATTCGAGTGTTAGAAATAGGGTTGGCATCCGACACAAACATAAATAGTGTTGTTCTTATTTTTAATCATGTTTTGGTTTACATCGTGAAGTTGAAGTTGTTAGGGTCATATATTTATTGAAATTATTCCTGTTTCTTTTAGTTTGAATCTGCGTAAATATGGAGACAAAGGAACAGATAGGTCTGTGATGGTAAACGGTTGTCGATCTGGTTATCTATCGGTTAGGTCAAGTACACCTAACATTGGAGACATCATGTATGGTCAATAACGAAGCAATAAACTAGTTAACTTACTGGCTGTCTAGCACTGTAACCGAATTTAAAATAATTTTGACTGCCCTTGTTTTACTATATTTAGCTTGCATTCCTATACAAATTTAAACAAATGAAGCGAAAGTAACAACCCTACTAAGTAACACGGTCACGGTGCCGGCGCAAGATTGGGCAAGGTGATCAGTCACGGGGTTGGGGCATCCCTAACAAGGCGTAACGCGTTATACGCGATGTCACGGGTTGACAGTCGATTTGCGACGCGCACGCGCCCTCTTGCGGTGGTAGTATTGGAGGATGCGTTTTGTTGCTGCAGCGTTTTAGCATAGGTGACAAATCTATATCTAAAAATTCAATGATAGATGTATGGGTAAAAGACAATAGACGCTTGACGTTGGAAAAAATTCTGTCAATTCTTATAATTCATGTTATATGAATAGTAAATCTGTTTATTAATCCGATAGTTTGTATTTGAATGTTGTCTCGTAATGTTCTTCACAATTCTACATCACACTTTTTGTGGAGGCATTGCCTTCCATGTCCGTTATACCAAGTGCCGGTAGATAAGCTTATTACTGATAAGCGTTTATAAATAATACCTATACCTAATAATACTGCCAATGTCACTGTACAAGTAGGTATTTATTCTCTGTACCTATGTATATTACAATGGGGCGTTGAGTTTAAAGTTTGGAAGTAACATTTGTCATAAATAAATAGACTACAGTAGGGACATAAAATGAATTGTTATTAACAAATAGATAAAACTATTAGTTGTAGGTTCAGTTTCCCCTTGTCTAAACCATAATCCAGCGTATAAACATACGTGTTTCCTCGCTTTCAAGTCCGTGCTATTTGAGGACCGTGAAAAGTCGAAGAATACTGCAAACATATAAATAATTAACATTTAATTAACAAAGCTGTTTTGTAAAATTTATTTGTTTATTCTGTCGTAACACAGATGAATTAGTTAATTTAATCATGAATATTAAGGATTGTAAAATAAAACGAGTTATTTAGACTTTTTTAGACTTCAAACTTATGAGAAATATTGAATGTATTGTTGTCGATTTCACGATATTGGTAATATCAATGTAATGCGGGTTTTACACGAGTGACTAAAGCCGCACGATTTTCACCGCATATGAATCGCCTCACAAAGACGCAGCGCCACTTCATTTACACGAGGTGACTGAAATCGCAAGCGACTAGGTCATTTTCCTCCAGAGTGTTGACCAAAACGAGTGTTTTACGTGCTGGCAGTAAAATAGTCAATCAATTATTCAAAAATTGTTTGAAGTACAAGGAAAAATGAAGAAAAATACGAAGAAAAGAGAACGTAAATTTTCAGTATGCCCGTGGACTGTTCGACGTAATGTGTTGAGTGCTTCGAATACTTTACCGGTGGAATGGAGTCTAAAAGATTCTAAATATTTTAAAAAACGATTAAGAATAACCGCAGATCAGTTTAAGATTTTACTACATGAAGTTACATATCGCAGCGCGGCCAAAAGTCGATTGTTTGTCTACTTTGAGACTTGCGACTTTAGTCACCTGCGGCCTGGTGGATTGGCCATTTCGATGGTCGATTTTTGCCATGCGGCGTCAATCGCGTGGCTTTGGTCAACCGTGTAAACCCCGCATTACATTGATATTACCAATAACAATACCTTCGCAGTATTTCATATCACCTGTCAATATCATAAAGGAATTCTGTATATGCAACAAACGGTATATTGAAAATTAATAATAACGTATCGGCATCAGACGAAACAATTACGCACGGACAGACACATATTGAGCCGAAATATTTTATTTCATTCTGTTCAGCTTCTGCATCACGTTAAATTCAAAAATGTAGTTTTGTACATTTAAGCCGATAGCGTACTAAAATGAATGGGATATTGAAATAAATCCCAGCAGGAACTTTTACAGAGCTTAAATTATAATTAAAACTAATAACGACCAAATGATAATGAAAGACACCCATCCATGCGATGTTGTTGTCACTTTTGTTAAAAGTTGACGTTGATAATTTGAAAACGGTAAACAAAGTTCAATTGGATTTTGATGCAAATTCGCTACGCATGCGTTGCGCCAATAGAAGTGCCACAGAGGTTACAAAGTGTGCCGCGCGGTATACGTGCATTTTATTCATGTGTGACACTGAAATACGTGACGTGCTACTCGTAGTGTGTCCACCAGAAATAGAACGATATTGTCACAAAAAATTTGAAGGAAATGTTAGGGATATATTCTCATCATGTTCGTAAATATTATTTATGGATAAAAGCTAATACCTAAGCCAAGTACCATAAGTATCATAAGCTTAGTACCTCACCAGATAACCGCTACCATCACAAGAAAATAACGGAATTCCAAATTGATTCAAGAAAAATGAACAATTATAAATCGTATTCAAAACTGATAAGTACGCATGACACATCTGATGAAGCGACTTCTCTCAATCACACAAAAATAATGGATTTGCCTCTTCCACTATACTAATTAAACCATCAAAAATTATAATAACTAAAAAATAAACAATTTTCATTACATTTACAGTACAAATTTATTGTAGTGTCATATTTAATAATTATTGTGCGCACAGCAGGGAACACCATCAGATATATCAAAACAGAGACCATATCCACCTTGTGTAACATATCTCAATTTTTTATGTGAATAGCCGACAAACGAGCAGACGAGCAACCTCATGATAAGAGGTCATCGGCAGCCATGGATATGACTAACACCAAAGGCGTCACTAAGACGTTGTCGGCCGAGAAAGAAGAAGAAAGAAAGCCCCAAGCCGGAACCCGACTAGTCGTTTGGCGATCGGCTCAAGCACGAGTTCGGAAACTAGTCAAGAAAGCCCTACTACCAAGCAGGCCAGCTTTTGTCGCCTCTTACGACACCCTGTTCTGCCAGCAAGGGATTGGGGACAATATTCTAAGCCGCCCCAATACGGCACAAATAATATTCATGTAATTAGATTAAAAGGGCTTCGATGTGTTCGGACTGTGTCTCCACGCAAGTTTTTCGAGTAGGCTCTATGCCTTACTAAGTCTACCAAGTTACTGGGTTATTAACAGATATGTACATATAACTAGCTTATGCCTGCGACTTTGTCCGCGTTACCTTTAGAATTAGGCCCGGATAAAAATGAAACATGTGTGAGTAACAAAAAACGCAATACTTTCATTTATCATGAAACTTGCGCTATATAATGATATTGAATTAAAATACTACTACAATAAGTTATGAAAACATATCCTACTATAAATGCGTTTTGAACATTGCTTTCACGCTTTCATATGAAGAATTATATTACATTTTACTTTAACTATATTAACAATGTTCTATAGAACAAAAGTTAGATACATCCGTACAATACATGTACTCGTATCACAGGAACCTAATATATTCTCCGGATAAAAAGTATCCTAAATTCCAGTAATAAACTACCCGAGAGTCAAAATTGACCTAAATTTGTTCAGTTGTTTTAGCGTCATTGAATAACAAATATCCAAACGTACATGTATAGAACTACGAACACACACACGCACGTGTATATATATATATATATATATAAACTAGAACTAAGAAGTTACAATGACACTGAATCAGTAACATTCTTTTGTACAAACTATATTAATGATAATATTTCGCCGTGTTTATTCAAATATTATGAAATGCTGGCTAGCAAAAATGTTATTGCATCAGATATCATTTAAAATTCGTATTCCCAGTTTGGGGTTGCAAATATGGCGACCCTCAGGGCCTCAACGCACGTGCGGCTCTCCGCTAGACTCATAAATTCTGACTATGTATTGTAACGCGACGTCACTCACCCTCCCGGCGGCGTATTGGCGAGAATTTCACCGCCTACAAACTGACGAATATTATTAAAATAGTAGTATTACTTACAGAATATAGTTATTTATGAAAATAGCAACATTTGCTACGAGGTGCTGCGAGGCTTATATTGAAGAGTTATATTCAGTCGTTTCGTTGGAAATACACATGTAGTTATGTTGATTTTAATTAAAAAACTACCGTTTACACGAAAATAAAACTGGAAAATTAAGACCTCCCTCTGCTTTTTTTAATCAGAATTTAATTTTAAGGTCTCATAGATCCTACACCAAGGGATTGTAATCAAAACATTTCAGCCCGTGGTATATAATGGCGGCCAATACGAGGCAAGGTAATTAAGTCTCTTACTTTGAATTTAATTTAGTTCTACCCGTACCTATCTGCCTAGCCGCCGTTTGCTAGGTGAAATATTTTTATTTTGTTTTGTTTAAAGTGACGGTGAGTGGATTTATCGCTTCATTCAGACCAGCAACGTCTCATCGATCAACGTCAAGCCGTCTGCGTGTTGGCCAACGATAGCCGTAGAAAAAATTAGAAATGAATTAACAGTGAAAAATGAACAAAAACAAAAAATACGATTTTATAAGGAGACCACAATTGGGTTCACACGTGATCGCATAACCTCCCCATATGCGCCGGATGGCGCTTTAGGTGGTTTTGTGGATAAGAATTTCACATAATCCAGGACTTGCAGGAGATGTACGGAAACTATATGTTTTGTGTGACCACATCGTATTCTAATAGAACAAAACTATGCCACTGTTAAGCTCGGGTCTTCATTTCGAATGAAAGAGATTAAAGCCACAGATTGGCTGTAGGTGGCATGAACGGATTAATACAGTTCTCCTGCACTTGAGAGCTTTGCGAGGATGTTTCACGTGTGTAAGGTCACTAAAGTAGTGTAGCTAGGAACTTTCTCATTGAATGTGATAATTATCATAATTATAATTGTTTAATTTCTTTAATGCAAATGAGCAGACAAGGCACCTGATGGTAAGTGGTCACCGTCACTTACGGACATCAATAAGACCAAAGCCGCAAGCAAGAAAAATCCGGAACATCCTCAGGGTAAATAGACTCTACGATTGTTAGCCGCAAAGTAGAGTGTGATCACCCCGAGGATGCTCCGTTTCGGAGCGAAACACGTGTTGGTGAGGGTATGTATGTTGGTATATACTTTTATTTGTCATAAACGTATGTTTTCCTTTGTGGGAGGGAGGGAGGTTCTAGGCATGTACAGAAGTATATACCAGCATACATTGGGCCTGCGGATTGTTGCAAAATAAATTAATACTAATTTGATAGTAAGAAAGAAAATACTGGCTCAGAGGCCCCAACCGGAATACGGCGAGTCTTTTGGGATCTGACTCAAACAGAAGGGTGGTTGCTAGCCAGGCAAGCTCCACTGAAAGATAATAATTGAATGTATAGAACCAGTAGTATAATAGCTGTGCATCATGATTCCTGATTTATTTCCGACTAGCTGGCTAATAGCTAGCTACTAGACTAGCAAGCTCTGAGCTAGCTACTAAACTAGCCAGCTCTAAGCTAGCTACTGGACTAGCAAGCTCTGAGCTAGCTACTAAACTAGCTAGCTCTAAGCTAGCTACTAGACTAGCAAGCTTTGAGCTAGCTACTAAACTAGCTAGCTCTAAGCTAGCTACTAGACTAGCAAGCTCTGAGCTAGCTTCTAGACTAGCAAGCTCAGAGCTGGCTAGTAATGAGGAATGGCACAAGTTCTTTTGTTATCAACTTGCCTTACTGAACAATGGTAATGTGGCTGTTCCCGTCAGATAAACCATAAAAAAATCCGTCACAATGTAAATTGCATCCATCGAAAATTCCCCCGCATAAAACAATATTTTACCTAACCTGAACCGTTCAACTTTTAATGGCTATTAATGAAAAAGTTATAATGTTTTGCCATTTCTCTGTAGAATAAAATTCTTTATAAAGGGCTTTAATCCAATCAGTTGATAAACAACAGATATGCGCATACTTCGATGTACCTTATTTGCAGGTAAACTCGCAGCGAAATTTTGATAACAGGGCTTATCGTCGCTATCGACACTCCAGAAGTGATCGCGATAAAATCGGTACAATTGATTTTCCCGACTATCGCAGTAATTTCCAAGAGGCTTGTCTATTATTGGCACTTTTACGTAGAAGCTTTGTAAACGCCAAGCTTTCAGCGTTTAGATATAAAAATATCCGTTGATTCTATTGCTAATAGTTATACACAATAACGTAGATTTGATTGAAATAATGAAGCTTATGTACGGTACTGTATAAAACAGTAACGTGTCGAATCCGTAGTTATAATATTTTTTGCAAATTTTAATATATAAATACACTTTGTTATCGATATAAGTGTCAATTTTTTGTTTTGTATTATTGTCAGTCTCTCTATCTGCTTACATTGCATACATAAATCACTGAACATATTTTAATGATACTTAATATTTTAATTGCTTATATTATGGGTACTATATCTAGGATATCCTTTATCCCGGGATAGAAAATAAAAGTTAATATAGACATTCTATTACGGAGGGCGTAAATAAAGTACGGACCTTCTGAGTGCAGCTATTATAATCAAGTATTTCTGAGTCATACAACTAAAAAACAACTATTCCTAAAACCATGCTGGTGCTAGTTTAAACGTGTGGCGTAGTTTTTCTGAAGTGAAGCAAGGGCGGATTACTAGTCTATACTAATAAATAAAATTGGAGTGTCTGTGTGTCACATTAAAATAAAATAATGTTTTTACTACATGCATATGAATATATATACGGTACATTGGTATACCAAAATAACATTGTTTACAATTTTTGTCTGTTTGTTCCGGCTAATCTCTGAAACGGCTGGACCGATTTTGACGGGACTTTCACTGGCAGATAGCTGATGTAATAAGGAGTAACTTAGGCTGCTTTTATTTCTACTAAATAACTTTTTTGTTACATTCCACGCGGACGAAGTCGCGGGCACAGCCAGTTAAAAATAATAACGACTCACTAATAATATAAGAGACTAAAAACCAACAAGAGAAGATTAAACGAAAGCCATGATAATATATATATATATATATATATATATACACTTTCAGAACAGATTTAAGCCCAGCATTGGGACAATAGGCTTTTCTTTATAAAGCGGTCGCGCGTAGCGTAGTTGGTATATTCCAGAACCTTACAATTAGGAGAAATATTGTCATACTACTAATTAATCTGTGAAAATATCTTCTTTGTTTTTAAATCTTTATGCATTTTAATTTATTAATTCTTCGTAATAATGAAAACTGTTTTATTTTGACGACCCCATAGTCTAATTGGCAGTAACCCTGCCTGCCGTGCGATCGATTTCCGGCTGAGATAGACATTTATGTGACAGATAAACATTATTCTCGGGTCGTGGGCGTTTGTGATTTGTCACTCATGTGTACATATGTCCATGCCACGTACGTCAATTGATAATTAATTTGTGATAATCGAATTAGTCTAAAAATTAATGTAAGAACAAAATAAGATTAAATTGTAAATATTGTAAAGATTATATTGTATAAATTCTCAAGTAAATATATCTAACACGTATCGGGTGCTGTGTTTGATAGTCAATTGAAGAACGAGTTTCTTTTTTGTTTTGTAACCGGTCGTCGGTAATGCATGGATATTACGAATATCCATGGTTGGACCGACCACTTTCGAATAACCTGTCTGCTCGTTTGTCAGATATTAACAAAAAATGTGTTTTAACAATTCAATCTCAATGTCTTAAATTAAAATAAGAGGTTAATTCAAGCTGTATGTGTATATGTTCGTAAACGTGTCGACGCACACAAATAGATTAATGGCAACGTTGACAGGATTATCTTTGTCCAATAATCCACTCGTATCTGTTTAAACAAGAGCCGACAAGCAGTCAAATTAAACCGTCGTCAGCTCCTAATAGCCGCTGGCGGAGCACAGATGGTCACAACTCACAAATTAGCTCGGGTTATCTTAGCACCTTAAATGAGCTTCGATTAAATTTAATTTCAATACTATCTACTACTACTATTACTTTCAGTACAAAAATCCATTTGTACTGATGGTAAATGGGGAATTTATTTGCTTGTACCTGTACTTTTTATTTAACAGTTCAAATCTTGGACAGGGGATAAAGATACGTAATATTGGTGTTACGTCAATCAACATAACCCAATAATGTGCTTTACTTAGCCTCAGGTCTCTCTTCACAATGAGAGGGTTAAGTCCTTCCACTGGCCTATCCGCTACTACGCTATCACTGCTTGCCGACACGTTAGACACAGGCAGTTGAAGTTGATATATATTTATAACCTGCTAGACACCGACTCGATGTCAACAAAGTTTAATTCACAACAATTTCCTCAGATTGACAAAACATTAAGGTTCTTCAAGTCGTTTCAAGTCTGCTTAAAAGAGATAACAAAGTTATAATAGCACTCCAATGCCTTCCATGAGGATGGTATAAAAACACTTTCTAACAAATTGAATACAGAATGGCCCATTTCAATAAATGAGGTGGTAAAGAATAACATTGCAATGTCGTAACAACGAGTGTTTGATCGATATTCGGAAACTCAACAGGTGTCAGACACGACACGCGGTAAACAGATTCAGGATATAACTTTACATGGACTGCCACAGACTGATTAAAGGGACAGACAGAACAACTATTATTATGTTGCCTTTAAAATTCTAAAACAATTGGTACGTTTTTATCGTCTTGGCAATAAGGGGTGACTCAGCTTGTGTCAACACGAAGTTATAGTCCCGTGTCGCGCTGGTTTTCAGGCACTCCCTGAGCTATTATGTGGAAGGTTTCACCGTTGATCCCCTAATCAGCAGCTGACATTTGGTCATTGGTTCATTATTCAAAAACTATGTATTAAATAACAATAAAATATAATATAACTTAACCTAACTGTTGCGTGTGTTTAGTATGTGTGTGTGCATGTGTGGTTTCACGAGTGTGTGTAAGTGCGGTTGTCTGTTTAGGTCGGGCTATTTTGATGTCACAAAAAAGTATTTTTAGTAAAAGCATTTCCAGTATGCATGTTTTAAATTTTTTGCAGGGAAATGTCTTTTTATTAAAGCTTATTGTTTGTACTTCGCTTTAAAAGATTCGGTACTGGTAATTTTCGATTCGGTTCGGTTCGGTTAATTATTTTACTTTAAAATTAACATTGCGTTCTGGACTCAGGAACGCGTTCATATACTTCCCTACTTACTTGTCTAAATAGACACATGAACGACAGTATTTAAGCTTTAGAGACAGAGGAAAAATGTTTCACAGCTATATATCGGAAACAGTTGAGTTTTTTTATTGAAAGAGCAAGAGTGAATGGAACTAAGGAATTAATTATGGATGGAACAAAGAGAACGGCCATAAGTAACATAAATTTACTTAAAAACATTCCTTTTGAATGTTTGAATAGAAAACGATAAAATATAAAACCCAAAGCATTTCGGCATAGGCGGATAGGGAGCCACTTGAGTGATGATCGAGATTGGGAAACATGGTCATATTTTTAGAGCCCAAATATGAACTTTATACAAATGTTTTGTCGATGTTCAAGCTTATTTAGATGATCCTCAGTCATTCTAGACAGCAGATACCGGCTTAGTCTAGGATCGGAAGAAAAAATCTTCAAAGTGATTTGGTAGCTGCAGACATCATTTTACTGACTCCAGCATTGTAACGTGTCTGGACTTACTTTTAGTTCATAAGGTTTACTGTAATTTACAATCCAAGTAATGTGTGTCTCTGTTTATGTTTATTTCTTCTCACAAATATAATAAGTTAAATATAAATTTAAGAATAAATTAGGTTAAATTTTAGACCTTATTTTATGAGAGGCTGGTGCATGTGGGTCAGAAATAAACATGAATAAATAAAATAGATCACCAATGGATTACCCATGGAAAGTTAAAAAATATAAATTTCATATTATCTCAGTTTAATTGTTTTAGGGATAATTTCGCCTATTTCTATGAATATATGGTCGTATTGGGGCGGCCTAGAATACTCCCCTAATCCATATCCTTAATCCCACGCGGGCAGAGCAGGGTGTCGTAAGAAGCGATAGAAGCCAGCCTGCTTGGTGGTAGGGTTACACGTATTTTTAAATAATATTTTCTGTTGCAATTACATTTTTGCTATCCAGCGTTTCATATATTTGAATAAACACGGCGAAATATTATTATTAATATAGTTTGTACAAAAGAATGTTACTGATTCAGTCTCATCTTAACTTCTTCGTTATAGTTTAGTTTTATATATGTGTGTATGTGTGTGTGTGTGTGTGTGTGTGTTCGTAGTTCTATATGTGTACGTTTGGATATTTCGCACCTTTAGAATTAAAGTGACTTAACTCAAAAATTGCAATTTATGGGATATGACGAAAAAGGTTTTCAAAAATGTATGGTCTTAAGTGAATTTAAAGAGACAGATGTATGAGGTTTTCCCTTTTGCCTTTTCTCACTCAAAATTCGGGCTCTTTTTCACCATGGGGTTTTAGAGTAGGCTTTTTTAAGTAAATTTATAGTAAAATCTGGAATTTCAGGAATTTAGAGTTAAGTCACTTTAATTCTGAAGGTGCGATTTGTTATTCAATGACGCTAAAACAACTGAACGAATTTAGGTAAATTTGGCTCTCAGGTAGTTTATTACATGAATTTAAAATATGATACTTTTTATCCGGAGAAGAAATTAGGTTCCTGTGATACGAGTACATGTATTGTACGGATGTATCTAACTTTTGTTCTATAGAACATTGTTAATATAGTTAAAGTAAAATGTAATATAATTCTTCATATGAGAGCGTGAAAGCAATGTTCAAAACGCATTTATAATAGGATATGTTTTCATAATTCACTATCATTATATAGCGCAAGTTTCATGATAAATCTCATTTATTGCGTTTTTTGTTACTCACACATGTTTCTTTTCTATCCGGGCCTAATTATAAAGGTAACGCGGACAAAGTCTCGGGTATAAGCTAGTATATACGTACTGTTAATATTCCAGTAACATATTAGACTTAGTAAAGCTTAGAGCCTATATATATTATAATATTATCAGTATTATTATTAAATCATTAATATTATTACTGGTATTATTATCTTTCCGTGGAGACTGTCTGGCCAGCTACCATCCTTCTGCTTGAGTCAGCTGCTGAACGACTCGTCGTGTTCCGGCTGGGAGCGTGAGAGGAAGTACTTTTTTCCTTACTTTCTTCTCATTTCCTGGTCGACAACGTATAAGTGATACCTTTGGTCTTACTGATGTCCATGGGCGACGGTGACCACTTACCATCAGGTGGTTCATCTGCTCATTTGTCGGCTATTAGCATAAAAAAATATTCCGGAGGTCTGGTTTATTAACAAAATAATTAATAATTTATAAATGTTATTTTTTTTATAAAACTAAAAGGATATTTAATTTCATTGATATTTTTTAGGAATAAATAAAAATTAATTATTTTAATCTTTAATAAAAAAAGAATTAGTACTATACGAGATTTCTTATAGATCCATCATTGTAGAAAACGTAGTATCATTGTATAAATTATTATATAAATACATAAATCTTTATCTTGGTATTCATTTATTTTGATCATCTGCTCCGCATTGTTCAACATGTGCTTTAATTTACTAAACTATTTCTGAAACTTAAATTATATTATACTAAAATATATTTGTCTGCCCGAGCGTGTCTAGAGTAATGTGAGTCTGTTAACTTCCGAAGCTTTAAAGAGTTGCTTATGTTCACATTTCACCCAAGTTTTATTATCACGAAATAGAGATATTTATTATTACGTTGGAATGAAATTTAAACGCGGTTCAGATGTAAATGGGTGAATATTTAATTTCGTGCATATTATGATGTTTTTGAAGAAAGATAAATAATGAAACGTTATTATGTTCTTTATACGATTTTTAAGAAGTGAATAATAATAGTAAAAAAAATCTTAGAAAGGGACAGCAATCAGACTTACGATTATGGAATTACAGAGCTTTTTATTTTTTTACTAAACGGTAATGAGATTTATTACTTATGGGGATTAGATACAATTTATGGTAATGAGAAAAAAGTGAAAATGGGAATTAGAACTAAAATAGTGAATCAGCCTTTTATTTATTATAATTACTTTAAATTTACATAGAAACTGTAGTTTTAATTAATAACACAATTATGATCCAAAATATTAATAGTTAAAATAAATAAAAATGGAATAAAAAGGAAAAGAAATTAGTTTTTCTGAAATAAATTAAATCAATAATGGGATTACTTAAATTGCTCATTAATCCTTAATAATTTAGTAGACTTATTAAAAATTATATGTATAGTAACTAGCTGATCCGGTAAACGTTGTTTTGCCATATAAATTATAAATTACATATATCGCTACTTATAATAAGTATACTAAAAACAATATCTTAACGCAATAGAGTGCACAATATATTTTTTTATCCCATCTTTAGCTAACACAAACAAACTGGATGGTTTGCCCACTCGAGAGCATGCCACGTACAATAGTCAGTGTGAAAAACATGGTGTGATATGAATTAACGATAAATTTATTTAAAAACTATCTGTGCCCGCGACATCGTCCGCATGGAATTTAACAAAAAAGTTATATGGTAGAAATAAAAGCAGCCTAAGTTACTCCTTATTACATCAGCTATCTGCCAGTGAAAGTCCCGTCAAAATCGGTACAGCCGTTTCCGAGATTAGCCGGAACAAACAGACAGACAGACTGACAAAAATAGTAAAAAATGTATGGTTTGGTATATGTATCGTATATCCATTCATATGCATGTTGTAAAAATATTATTTAAATATTAGAAACATCATTCCAATTTTATTTATTAGAATAGATATAGATAACACTGAAATAGTAAAATGATAATTGTAAATGTCACTATTACGATTGATGCACAAACAATAATAATAATGGCCGAAAACTGTAGGTAATGAGAAAAGAGATCTCATCCCTACTCCGTGATGTTTACTGGGTCTCAGAAGTGACACCGGTAGACGCCTGGCGGGGATAACTGATCAAGTGATAATTAATCAGTACCTGGGTTGAAAATTATTAATTACTGATATCGCCAGTAAAAAATAGGGGTTTATGGTAGAAAGGTGAAAATGTAGGGTTGTATGTATTTTTAATGTCACCACTTAAAAACATGAAAATAAAAATTTTTATCCAAAAAAATAAAAGAAAAAAAATTGGGGTAGACCACCCTTATCACTTAAGAGTATAAAAAATAGATAACAACCTATTCAAAGACCTACTGGATATACATATAAAATTTCCTCAAAATCGGTCAAGCCGTTTCGAAGGAAAAGTATAACTAGTAATGAATAAATATTCTATTTATTATTATAGCTGACAAACTAACAGACAAGCCATCTAATATCACTCACCGTCGTTCATGAACATAAGCAACATTAAAGGCATCGCACTGTGCTTTGTCTGCTTAGAATTAAAAGAAAAGGAATATAGTAATGATTCTCAAGCTTCCAGCTGATTCACGACTGGCTACCGCTTAACAGGGGTGCCGGCCTCTGTCGCCTCTCACGACACCTTCGTCTGCTAGCATGGGATTAGGATCAATACTCTAATACCGATGGAAATTGTAATACTAAATAATAATATAAATAATTACCATTCATTTCTTCTAATTACCATTCGAGTAAAAGAGAATGGTAAATAATGGTAATTAGTAGATTGGTAATGAGATTTTCTAGTATTTTTAATATATTAATGGTTTTCCGTACGTATACAGACTTGTAAAAATTATAGAAATAAAAAAGCACTCATCCATATTAATCCCATATTAATTATTGATAAAATATTGAACATACATATTTTATATAAAATGAATGGTTTGTAAATAAATTGTGAATGTAGAAATATTTTGAACAACGTTAGAATTTCATAGGATAATTTTAATTTCTGTAGCCATAAACTCTCTTTCAGGCGTGTGTTTGACTCGGTGGCAAAGGGGTGACTGTCGCCGAATATATTATGTTAGGCACGATATACAGCTACGCGAAAATATTAAAATATCAGAGCGAAAGTATCGTTAGATGGTAATTATAGGGAACTGTAAGGACATTTTTCAAAGTGGTAAGATACCACTTTAGTATGTTCTTTTATTCATAAAAAATGTACTATGAATAGACTGCCTATTGTATTATATTAAAAAGTGATAAAACATCTGTTCTTCATGCACAGTTTCTAACAAGATGTAACAATAAAGTAAAATCTGGGAAATGGGACATTGCTGGTAATTAGAATTTTATTTTTTGTTTTAAAATTTAATGTTGTAATTAATTAAAAATTTTCTTTTTTAACGATTGCACCTAGTAAAGACTCCAGTAAACTATACGAAAATAATATTAGGTTTTAATTCTATCAATATTTTATATATTATTTATCGTCTGACGCGTAATATGCACGAAATGAAATATTCACCCAAATCGATGTTAATGATAATAGTCAACAGACATTTCAAATTTACACGGTGTTTAATGCGTTTATGAATTTCAAACAGGCGTTATTAATTTTACGTGCGGAATCTTGTTCTATGCAAGCGGGAATTTTGAATTAACACGGCGTATCTATTCGTATAAGAGACATTTTAAAATAGTTTTGTATGAATGCCAATGCTTGGCCTGGCAGTACACAAGCGTTTTATACGTAAGCGATTAATATACATTAGTGCGGTTGTAAGTACTCTACGAGTACGTTTTATCGCGTAGGTGCGTAGTTCGTATACTGGCCCGGCGTGCTCTTTACATTAGCGTGTTGACAATCTTGTTGTAATTATGCCTACGTCAATAAAAAGTTTTAGACGACACAATACGTGGCAATAACGTAACGAGGTAATGCAATTAACGTTTATTCTGTCTGTTTTACTTTATTCTCGAGGAGTTTCATTAATAAAGGATACCGAACAATAATTATAACCCATAATTATCCCACTGTGGGGCTCGGGCCTCCTATCCCAATGTGAGTCAATGTGTGTGTGTGTCGTAAAGGTCCATCATGATTATAATCTTCAAGTGTAGGTTTTCAGACTTCTCACTTGTTATTCTCAATACTCAATACATTGTAATTATGCACACGGCCACAATATTATTACATATTAAGTAATGAGGTACTTATGAACTTAGGACAGCAGATTTCATGTTATAATATGTCGTCATTCATTGTGCGCACTGCAAAGGATTGGAATAACTTGCCCGCGTCGGTGTTCCCGCCTTCTTACAATTTGGGAGTCTTCAAGAAGAGAGTGAATAGGTTCTTATAAGTTAGTGCGTTCACCATCTTAGACTTCACCAGCACTTTCCATCAGGTGAGTTTGTTGTCAAGCATTAACTTATTCTATGTAAAAAAAGGTTAGGTATAACTTCCTAACGAATGATGCTGCAGAATTGTCTACTGATATTTTGCCTATGTATGTGTATACATAGTTGAGTAAATTTTTATTTGATAATCATTCTGGTAGAGTAATACTTTACTTCTATTTTAGAAGTTCTGAAAACACAAAAAAAACTATCTAAATTATTAAAGCTTTCTCAAATCAAGCCTTACAACATTTTTGAAGGCACGTAACATTATATACATTATAATTTAACCAGTCCAATTTAACCAGTCATAAATACTGTTATAACTTAAAAACATCTTTTTTTTTCATTTTTTTTTTCATGTGTTACCATAAACATAATATACTAACGTAATAGCATACAGTTAGGTAATAGAGGAACACTCATCTTAAAATCGCGTCACTAAAACATAAATGTGCATTTGTGTGAAAAATACACTGATGTGCGTGACTTTTAGTGATGTCAAATTCACGTCCATGTATTATCGACATGAATGTCGACTATTCCATCACAGGTTTCTTTGCTATATTCAATTCGTTCTCTTAATTAATTATTACATGTTAAATTAATAACACCATGCTTATCCTAATAACTTCTCTTTACATCGCTTCTTCTAAGCTTAACCTTATTTGAGAGGATAAACCAAAAAGTGATTAAACGGTACTAAAGAAAACAATAATAATAATGCTTATTGGTTTTAATTAATTCTTTGATGTAAATCAATATAACTTATTGCCCTCAGAAAGGAAATAACCAACAAATTTTGGAGGTGTAGATTCTTCATTAACATGTCAGTGATTCGCTGGATATTGTCATATTATATTAATAACAAATATAAAATTCGTCAAATTTTATCAATCTAACGAGCTAATCCTATTCAAAAAAAAAGATGCACCTTTATAATAGTCTAATGTATTTTCTATCCAATGTGTTTACAAGCTGTAACAGAAACTAATACGGCAAAATAGGAACAAATCTAGGTAAAAAAAATATATGCATTTATACCTATTTAAAAATTATCCATTTATCGATAGATTTTGTACATCAACGGTGCTGTATATCAACGTGTAAACATAGTGACATAGTTATATTAAAAATATTTAAATCACTTAGAACAAATAAATATGTTTTCTTTCTTTCTTTTTAAAGTTTTAAGCGGGTTTTTCAAGTCCAACTTAGTCGATGACGTGACCACTCATCATCAGATACTTCGTCTGTTCGTTTGTTTGTTTTTTACGCAAAAAAGTTCATCTTAAACAGTGAACAAAAACAATGCGAGGAAGCATGAGAATTCACTATAATTTTCTTGAAGGTGTCTAAAGTCTGCCAATTCGCATTTGACACATTTAACGAAGTAAGGCCTTAAACTGTATTATTATAGGGCGATACTCGAATCTAGCAATGGAACAGTTATGGTCATAGATATCGCAACAGTATTAGACAAGGCAATTAAGTGTGTACTCTAATGTAAAATATTTCTCGATTAATTTGGCACGGAAACGGTATTTGTTAAGAAACCAAAATGAAGCATAGAAACCGATCATAATTTTTACCAAGAAGAGGGATCGTCAGAGCCGTACGGAGGCAATAAAGTCGTACCCGGGGGCGATAAATAGAGGATCGTTCGTCGGATTGTGCAGACGTCAGCGCAATATTACCACCCATATATCAAAAGCGTACGCCATTTCGCGCCTAATAACCGTTATTTAAATACGACATTCCCGTGCGCGATTCCGACAAATACAGCCACGCATTTTTGCAGTGTAAAAGATGGGTGTCCGTAGGAAACGGTACGACACGTGTCTACCACGCGCCAATCTCGACTATTAAATTTACCGACTATATAACGAAAGCAATAAGGTTTAATGAGACGTTGTTTACTTGTTTGCTTGTAAGTTCCCTTTATTTGTAGTTATTCAATCAACAGAAGCTTATCACCCCATTTCAAATTTAACTTGCTACTGGTTGGTACTTGAGCTCAAAGGACATCGCACGAAGTTTAAGGACATAGGAGATGGGTCTTAGATATTCATAAAAGGATGTATTCGATGTCTATGACGTCAATAGTATTACCATTTAAACTTGAAGATAATTCCACCATTTGAATAACTTTTCGAGGAATTTTATAATTTACTCATTTTCCAAACTGATCTTACAAGAGTTCAGAAAAATTAAAATGGTACTTTTTGCGATGCACACAAGAAAAGTTTAACGAAACATTATAGTGTTGGTTCTGCTGCTAGAACTAGTTTCAGGTTTCTTTTGAGGATATCTTTTTTATGCTGTCATTTAGACGAACGAGCAAACGGACCACTTGACGGTCAATTGAACACACATATACCTCTTAAAATTAGAAGGGCTACAAAACGGTACAGACCAAGAAGAAAGCGATAAAGGCGCTTCTGGTAGGAATGAAAGTCGTAGCACTGTGGGATTATCGATAGAAATTCGCTCCCAAGATTACACATGGTCGGTAGAAAGTGTCATAAAAACCGTACTATGAACCAGTGCTAGAAATCAAGATGTGTAGATGGTATAATATATTACGCCGTGTAATGAGATTGTGGAATTTTGCTGTGGATATTAAACTAAACATATCTTCTGAACTCTTCATGCTGTTCATGTGAAAATAGCTGACAAACGAGTAGACAGTAAGTGGTCACCGCCACACATGAATATCCGCACACTAGGGGCATTATCACAGCGTCACAACGCATCGGCATTGCCGGTCAAAATGGACGCAGCGCACGCTTATAAGTGACTCTCGAGATTTTAATCGAAACACAAAAAAATTCAAGGATGATTCTAGAAGAAGAGTCATAACTAGTCAAGCGGGCAAAGATCCCTACCACCATGCACGACTACAGAGCCCAGCAACCTCCAATAAAAAGGACAGGGGTTTTTAGCGATTTATGGGTAAATTTGCCTCCTCGTGTGGTTATATTGCAGTGAATTTAGTCTATCCTATATGAATTTCTCAAGTTGACATACAAATTCCTTCGATTTCTGCTCACTCATTACATGAGAAATGTTTATCCTCTTATTATCATTTGCAAAAAAATGTGTATTATTCATTTCAAGAATATTATCTTTACGTATATTATTGAAATGGCGAAATATTGGCAAAAGCATAGAGCCTTGTGGAACACCCGCACTTATTTGTATCCGAGCATGGTCCAATTACAACGACCATATGCTATACTCCTATAACAAGGTGGTGGCATTCTACTTGCATACTCTTGGACAAACTTTATGCCAAATCCTGTGGAACAGACTAACAGCCACTTAGTATCTCACTATTGAGATCAACAGTGCGTAGTATATTAAAAGATCAGAATCTGAGCTACTTCATTAAAAATTAAGATTAAATGAAGAACAAATTAATGTTAATAATTTATTCCATTAGATTCGAGAGCAAGAAAAACCTACGTTACTGCTAATAATATAGAAAATCTGCAATAGCCGCGTCAATGCCGATGACAATATCTTAAGCACAACAACAGGAATACATATGTATCTATATGTAATGCTCACTTTTAGCATCAGCTCCTCACATGCTGCTGTCGTGTCGTGCTGTCATGAGCCGTGCTGTCCGGGTTCCGTACTTTGTTAGGTTTCATTTCCACAATTTTTGAGAAGCACTGAGACAGGACAGTGCAGAGGTGCTTAGGATTACAATTAGTTATTAATATATTTCTTTGACTTTATTATCATTGTTTGTTATATATTGTTGTTATAGACCATAAGTTAATATTCTTGTTTATTTATTAAGTAACTAGTATTAATTTACTACAGCTACTAATTTACTTGATACATTTTCAAAAGAGTGAACAAAGCGCAATTAAAAAGCTAAAAGCTTCTAGTGATAAAATGACTACATTTGCAAGTTATGCCATTAATACTAGTAATACATAATGACTAAACTATTGCACTTAAAGAAAAATGTTAGGTATAATTTAGTTAAATTGGTAACGAGGCGAAAATAGTAATTTTACAGGTATATAAATAAAACTTCTAAATTTATCAAATTAACTCTTATATTTTTACAACACAATAAATTAATAAAACATTACAACAATATCCATTTGTGTCAGACGCGCTAAATACTTTCAATCTTTTTTAATTTAATTGAGATCACATTGTCTTAAATTACTACTAAAATAGAAAAATGTATCTAATAGAAAAAATAATAACAGACTTATGTAGTACCTAAGTACCTATACATAATTGCAAACTGTATAGGCTTTAATAAAACAGTCTTCCTGAGTAGACACATCAACATAGAAACACACTCTCGCATGAAATGACTTATCATATAAGTCTTAATATACTTAATACGCACACGCGCATACAACATGTACAAACAGTAATAAATGTTATAAAGATAAAGGAACGTAACTACTATAAAGGCAAACTCTCAAAATAAATATGTAGTTGACAATTACTAGGTACTAGTGAACCCGCCTTCGCTTCGCTTCGGTTAAAGTTTCGGTTAAAATCTGTTAACCCTTTGAAAAAATAACACGTACATGTATACCACGGGAACCATACCGTATCCTGGGATAAAAAGTATCTAGAGTTCGTCCCCGTCAAGTAAGCTATCAACATACAAAGTTTCATCAAAATCTGTTCAGTAGTTTTCGAGCTACAATACTAATTTTAACCTATTATCCCGCGGGAACTGTACTGTTTCCCGAGATAAAAATATCCTATAACCATCCCTGTTACGTCAGCTACAATCATACCGAATTTCATTGAAATCGGTCAAGTGGTTTCCGCGTGATGCCCGAACAGGCAGACAGGCAGACAGACAGACAAACATAAATTCTTAAAACCATTGTTTCGGTTTTTATATCAATAACAAAGCCTACCGACATTAAAATTTGAAAAAAAATATTCAATGTACAGTTTTGACCCCGTTACAGTTTTATATAGTAGTATAGATAATAGTCTGCAGGTACTATGAAGAGTGTCCCTGTAGCCCGGGACCAGAATAGGGCTACGGTATCCTCTACCTGTCGTAAGAGGCGACTAAAAAGGGGCTTCCGGGATCGTGGGTGGCTAGGGTGGGAGCCTAAACCGTCCTGCCAACGACCCCGGGAAGGACGTCGATATGTGTGGCCGCATATCGGCGTAACACCAGAAATTCGGGGATTATCGTCCGCTCATCCTGAGCAGAGCCCGACGGGGCACGTGCTCATAGGACCCCGGTCGTGTTCCGATGGAGATCCCGGAGTCCTATCATAGCGCCGAGGAAGGCCACCGGGGAGGGGGG
>PDGT01000018.1:3778495-3821685 GCA_003671415.1 Megathymus violae
TCTCCCGAGTTTATGTCCGGGTAAAAAGGTGACCCTTGAGGCCCGAATCTTCCCCATACCGCACACGCCCCAGCAGGGGCGGCGAGTATGGATGACCCCGTGTTGTTGTTGTTGTTTGCGCGTTTATTATTTACATGAAAAAATAGGCCAATATTGCGATTAACATTTCATAGTATTTTAAGATAGAGCGTTGCATGATCCTTATTATTCTCAAAAAGGAACACAGTCGACAATTTTAATAAATAGTTATAAAGAAAAAAAAAATTACAAGCTCAATTCGAGGTGTTCTTTTCAGATTCATATGGCATTCATGCAAGAAAACAAAAGGAAAGTTGGGAGAAGTAAAACAAGGTGGCGGACCATTAAACAAGCCGAAACCGTGGCTCTTAAGCCGGCACACGGACTTCGATTTGCTCTCTCAGTGGTAAACCATTACACTTATATGATCCAACTTATTTATAAAATGGAACGACTGTTTTACAACATAATAAATAAAAAAGTATTAAATGTTTCGTTTTATTAAGACACATTTACTTGACACTTGGTTAAAAATAAAAAATACGTGCGGGAAATATGAAGATACGAGATGGTCAACTTAAGGGAGAATTCTCGTAGTTTATTCGTTATTGAAGTTAATGAAGATACAGACACATTTAATAATATTTGTGAAGTTTAAAAGGAAAAACTTCCTGCAATCATTCGTCTATATTTATTTTTTCATGTGATATTTAAACGTCAAAATCATATTTAAAAATTCAACTGTTTTTTTCATTAGAAACTATACATGCTAACCGGTAATGTTTGAACCACACTCTGCTCATTTTATGACATCTCCCCTCCTCACCTTGGCTCACCACACCTCACCTCATCACCAGTCACTTTTGACATTACATACTACATACGTAAAGACTACTTTTATCCGTTTAACTGTTGTAATAAGCATATCATATTTATATTTTTTATGACGATGTCAACAATTTAAAGGAGAGGGACACTGGAATGCTGTAGATAGATGAATTGATGTAGCCGAAAAGTACCTGATTGTTTTGTAAAAAAAAGTTTTGATGAAAGATTTTGACGAATTTGACTTAGCTCCGTCCAATTTCTGGCAATGTCTGACAGCTACGAGGAGTGTCGCTATTGTATTCGTAGAGTATCCTGCTGACCAATGTCCGAGGCTTTGACATCAGTTATCCAGGTTTTGTACAAACAGTTTGATTTTGACGGAACTTATACTGGGTAATTATATCGTTCACCTACCTGGCTAGAGGGCACCCACGCTGTCAGCCCTGTCCTTAAAATAAATGATGAAATATTACGTGTTTGAGTTTCAATGTTGAATAGCTGTATCGCTTTCTCCTTCTTTTGTGCTCTGCTCGTTTGCCAACTATTGTGAACACGTACTGCTATAATCTGTCAACGTGTAATTTTATACTAAACTATAAACTACACTTTTTACATATATAACAGTCGAGCTATCTTGTACGATGAAAGCAACCGATATATGCAAAAAACACATGTACGAAGCGTGGCAATTAACAAAACTATTTTCTTTAATTTTTTTAATTTCTTTAGCGCGTAAACCTATCGACGCGTCAACCTTAAACCATTGAGTACCCCTAATCAATTTACGATCCCTGTAATCACACCGTAGCCTGAGTTGTTTATAAAATCACCTGCAAACCGCTGATAGCTTCAGAAGTGAGTCAGACAACGGACGAAGCGCTGTTCTTTGTTCTTTTGACTGTGGATGCTGTTGGGAGCTGGGCGGAGAGCTACTCTTGTGTTGGTGATCGGCACAAAATCTCTGACTGTTATTGGGAAAGTATTTTAATTATTTCTTTTTCTTAAATAATATAAGATTTGAATGAATTTACATTTATCATTTACTAGCAAACTGCCCTCGCTTGGCTTAAGGAAAACTACACCTTACATTATTTTAAATTTATTCATAACTTTTTATTTATGGACGGATTGTAATGAAACAAAGTTCAAGTATTAAGTGATGCTTACTGCAATACATTAGCCGTTTCTGTGATAAGCGGGAACAAACGCACAGACAAAAATTCTAACAACTATTGTTTTGGGTTCTATTGCGTTAATAAAGGCCCATAATAATATTTTTGCTCATATATCCTTTATGTACAGAAAGCGATCAGTTACAATTTTATTATTACTATAGATTTGTATTAATCGAATAAGTCTTTTAGCCCTAATCAAACTTTGTATTTTGTCGTGAAAGTATTGCGGTTATTTTGGCTTTAAAAGGAAAAGGTGTTATGTGATTGTAAACTTAAATTAATTATAAAAAAAAATGTTTCCGATACCTTTTTTTATATAATTTATTTTTTCAATATTCAAAATTTCAAAATTATTTTGCTCTTGGTTTTTGAAATGAACTAAGTAATCCGACGATTTGTTTATTAATTAATTAATATTTTTAGTTTTTGTTTTATTTGTTTTCCAGGTAATACCGGTCACTGTTAGTAACATGTAGTTTCTCAATGTAAAGGTAATCATAAATTATTATTACTTATCAACTCACGTTTGTATGGGTTCTCTTGGGGAACTTCGTTTTGTATTTGAATTTCGGCCCCTAAAATGTTATTGTCTTGTTAACTTCTATTTATCAAGGTTTCAGTCACTAGGAGTTTTACACGAAACGCAAGTGCCTAAAGGTCTCTTCTTTATTGACTTCGTTTTAAACTTATGGAAACGTGTCCTTAGGCAATCAGTAAAGGATCTCTTAATTGCTCTCTTTACTTTATTGGCTTCGTTTATGTTTACTTTTTAAAGCTTAATAACATAACGTGTCCCTTAGCGTTAATTTCCTTTGGCATTGGCGACTAGCTGTCGACTTCGTAGCTGTTGTACAAGAAGTTTTTATCAACCTTAAATATAAGATCGAAAATTTTCTGTTAATCATAGAAATTGAATCTGTCTATTGTTGCCTATAACTTGTGTCTTCCCTGACACTTCTAACTTGGAAAGTCTCTGCGTAGTTATCACACCGCCGCCGTAACGTGTTCACACACTACTTTGATTATAGCGCCGACAGACTAAAATCCCATTCGATAACTATCTCTAGTTTATCACCTGTAACCAAGTATCTATATAAATGAATATACAGTGTAATTAGAAGTAAATCTATAAAGATGAAATTTAATAAACGTTAGAAACCGCCCACGCTTCGTTTCGGCTAGCTTTCGCTGAAACCTATGCCTTATTAAATTCATTCGAAAAAAATATTACTTGGGATATCTTAAATTGACATACCTTTTTTTATTTGTAGACCTATTGAAATTAAATAAACCAAATGTTAACCCAAGCTACAACAATATATCAGTGAAAACTGCATAATTGATGTCGGTTAAGATATTTCTGACGTTAGCTAAAAACATTGTTATGGGCCCTAAAGTTTTAATTAATAATCCAATTATTAGTTTCAATCAAATATATTACATGTGCAAACAGCAATCGGTTAATATATTATTATAATTATATATAGATTTTTTTAGGTCATAATTTGAAAAAAGATGGAAAAACTTAAAAGATTGCTAAACAATGCACTTGGGAAAAGAAAAACTCTGTGACAAACAGACAATAATTCTAACTGCTATTTTTTTGGCTTGTATTGCGTTAATAAAGGCCCCTAATAAAAGTTTTACTCATATATCCTTCATAGCACCAATTATTTATTCTTAATACCGTTCTAAAACAGCACCGACTTACTGCATATCTTTCTCAATCGATGCGCCATAGCTATCCTGTGGTTAATTATGTGATCATCAGAAAATCGTTCACTCAACGATTCTTTGTTTATATGGGTCCTCATCTTTACAATCTGCTACATAAAAAAGTAAACCTTTATCCACTCACCTCATACAAATGCAAAGAATCTACAACAAAATACCTCCTTAGTATTAATTATGACACCACTGAATGCAGTATATACTATATATATTCATATATTTCATTATATACTAATGTACTCTGTGACTGAATGTCTGACTGACTAACCCATTGACGCTTGCCTGCACGCGCGCTCTCTCTCTTACTCTCTCTCTCACACACACACATATATTATAATGGGCGCACGCGTGGGCACGCACCCGACGTTTTCCGTGCCCTAACGAGGCTACTCACCCTGAACAAGATCCCATTCCATACCTACGTCCTTCCGGAAGAGCGCAAGGTCCCCTTCGAGCTTCCTAATGAAGCTATCCTCGCCGACTTAGTCGCCCAAGGACATCCCGTCGAAGCTGTGCATAAGATGTGCAGCAACACAGGTAGACAGTACCCACTGGCTCTAGCCATCCTCTCCAACACTCCCGAGTCCCGGAACATTTTCCGAGACGACATCACCATCTGTGGTCTATCTTTTATCAAAGTAGAACCCCCGCATAGACGCGGCTTCCCCGGTCAATGCCATCGCTGCCAGCTGTACGGCCACGCAGCAGCGAACTGTTCCGCCAACCCCAGGTGCGTTAAGTGCTTGGAACCTCACAGCACGAAAAAGTGCTCGCGTACACGCGACTCGGAGTCGCCTCCAGCCTGCGTTCTCTGCGGCCAAGCCGGCCACCCGGCCAACTACCGTGGCTGCCCCAGAGCTCCCCGCCCCATTCCATCCAGGACTGCCGCTAGGAAGTCTTGGAGAAACATCCAACCTGGCCCTTCGCCAAACACCGAAGCCAACTTCCCTCCTCTGAGGACGCCTATCGCACCGCCTAGACCCGAGCATTTCAACTCGTGGAGACGCACCGACACTACCGCGACAACCGTAGCTACTCCCCGCCCTGCCCCGGACGCCCCGCGCGACCGGAAACAGGAGGAACCCCGTAATAGCAACGCCTCGCAACCAGAGGGCAAGTTGTCCCTGGCCGAAGACATGAAACTCGTTTACGACGTCATCCAAAACGTCGACATCGCGGAAATTTCCGTCCTAGCTCGCAAGATACGGGCGGCGACCACACTACAGCAGCGCCTTCTAGTGCTCGCTGAGCACAGCCATCTATTAACATCGTTATAATGGCCCAAGCACTCAGTGCGCCTTCCTGTCACACCGGTCGTACCAAACCCAAGGGCATCTCGCTCGTCTCGTTCAACACTCGCGGCCTCCGCTCCAACATCCCTGAATTAAAGGAATTCGTTCGCAACAACGCCACGGACTTACTACTAGTTCAAGAAACTTTCTTAAAACCCGCCCACACCAAGGGCCTAACAATTCCCTCGTACAATCTTATTCGTAACGACAAAATAGACAGAACCGACAGACGCCCCGGCGGCACCACAAACCGCGTGAGCGGTAGCACCGCTATTTACTTTAGAATGTCGCTTCACTGTTCCACTATTGAGACTCCAACACTCACTAACTTAGAAGCCACTGTTTGCAAGCTAGGTATGACTGGGCATCCGTCCCTGATCATAGCCTCGGTATATAAACCGGCGGGAGCTCCGCTTTTAAACTCAGACTTAGAGGCCCTACTCTCACTAGGAGACTCGGTTATTTTATTCGGAGATCTCAACTCCAAACACAAAGACTGGAAGTGCCGATCGACCAACGCGAATGGTGTCAAACTTAAACAATTCATAGAAACACGGGACGTCGATGTCCTCTGTCCTTCCTCCCCTACTCATTACCCGGATCATGCACTTAACTCTCCCGACATTATCGATCTCGCGCTAGTCAAAGGAGTCGCTCTCAATTTAAGAGCGATCGAAACGCTCAACGACTTAGGTTCTGACCACCGGCCGGTCTCCCTTAAATTCGGGCTTTATGCCACCGAACCAAACAATTCTACTAAAACCTTCACCAACTGGGAAGGCTATAAAAAATCACCCGTTTCAGGTCTCGATGCCGCCGGCTCACCACTGGCTATCAACTCAGATTACTTCGTCAATACGGAAAACATAGACTCAGCGGTCAACTCTCTAACTCATTTAGTACAAACATCTCTCCGTGACAACGAGCGTGTAGTCGAGGTGCCAAACCGAAAACTACCGCTCGATGTTAGAAATCTTATTCAAGCCAAGAATGCAGCCCTGAGAAGGGCCGCACTCTACCCCACCCCAACGTATAGGAAGCGAGTCAACGCTCTCTAGCGACGTGTTCGCTCTCGTCTTGCCGAAGTGAGGAACTCCAATTGGGACTCCCTAATGGAAGAGATCACACCCTCCCATCAGGCGTTCTACAAGGTGGCGAAAGCCTTCCGAGTAGGCGCCCAACCTCTCACCCCGTCATTATCGTGTCCCGATGGCAGTATCGCCTTCGAAGACGTCGATAAAGCCGAATGTTTCGCTGACAGCATAGCTTCCCAATGCTCACCCAGTTCGCAACCATGCGCTCCTTCCCACATAGAATCAGTAGAGGATGAGGTCCGTCAAAAGAACTCACTCCCTGTCACCGCTGAGCCCATCGTTGTTTCCGTTGACGAAGTCCAAGATATCATCTGGGGTTTAAAACCCCGCAAAGCACCAGGAGCCGACGGCATCTCTAACGTCGCGCTTAAACACTTTCCCGAGCAGGTTCTTTCTCTTTTAGTTCTCATTTTTAATGCCTGCTTGCATCACTGCTTTTTTTGCAACCGCTTGGAAGGAAGCAATCGTAATAGGAATTCCAAAACCCGGTAAACCTCATAATATACCGTCAAATCACCGCCCCATCAGTCTCCTCAAGGCTATGGGGAAAGTATTCGAACGCGTCATACACTCAAGACTTAGGAACCTTCTCTTCCCAGTAGGCGGTCAACCTTTAATGATTCCACAAGAGTTCGGCTTTCGTGCCAAGCACTCGTGCCCTCAGCAAATCCATCGCATAGTGGAATATATCCTAAGCGGTTTTTATCCTAAACTCAAACGTACAGTCGCGGTTTTCTTCTACGTTGCCAAAGCTTTCGACAAAGTTTGGCACGGAGGACTCCTCTTTAAACTCCATTACCTAGGTCTGCCAGATCGCGTTGTACGATTGGTCGCTTCCTACCTCCAAAACCGCTCCTTTCGTTTCAGACACGAAGGAGTACTTTCTTCCCCACGCCCGCTAGCGGCTGGGGTTCCACAGGGCTCGGTACTAGCTCCCTTGTTATTTTTAACGTACATGAACGACATTCCTATCCCTAAAAACGGCGTACAACTATCACTATTCTACTATCTATCACGACACCGCCCTATATTATCAATCGCAGAAATTAGATTCAGTCCTCTTCAGACTCCAACACTCAGTTAATGAGCTAGGAAAATGGTTCGCCAAATGGCGAATCGAAGTCAACGCGGAGAAAAGCTCCGCGGTATGTTTTCACCACAAGACCAGACATAGACAAGACGACCCTAACATCCGATTGCTAGGCACCCCTGTTCCGTGGAAAACCACTACCAAATACTTAGGAGTAACACTCGACTCTAGACTGACTTTCAGACCACACGTTCGTAAAGTCACCAACTCCGCCAGATTTTATATGAGCCGACTCAACAGTCTGTTGGGAAGGCACAGTAAGATGTCCCTCAGAAGCAAGCGAACGCTCTACAAGGTTTGCATACGGCCGGTGATGTCATACGCCGCACGCGTCGATCCCAAAGTCCTCTATCCCATCCAAATCGTCCAAAACATTTTTTTCAGGAAAGCAACCAACGCTCACTGGTGCGTGAGGAACGCCGACCTGCACTTCGACCTACAACTTCCGACAATTCAGAAATCTTTTAAAGACTATTGCACTGCATTTTTAAATCCTCAGAGGAACATTCAAATCCACTTATCAGACAGACAGCGGATTACACCGCCCCTAGTCTTACAGGTCACCAAATCCGGAGGCCAAAAACGTTCTCACAGATCCCCCCGACAAGATATCTTCTGACTTGGACTGCCGCCTGGCAGCCATAGTTAAAAACTCAAATAGTAACAGTTAGTAGCATCCTTAAGATGCCACATAGTCTCACCATTCGACAACACCTTCAGTGTTAACAACAAGCGAATGCTCCCTCGGGAGTGCCGCTAGCACCCTTTCCTTCTCTAAGGATGGGTCGCTTCAAATGAAGGCTTAGAGGCCACAAGGCCAAAGCCAACTCGGGTGGTGTTTAGTGGGTAGGCCCCTAGGTTCCTCGGGAGTCCCACATAACCAACGCAGCCGGCTGCGTTGGTACGCTATGAGCATTCACCACCCCCCTCCCGCGCTTTTCCGGAGGGTAGCCCATTTTCCATCTTCTGGGCGCAAAAAAAAAAAGGGCACGCACGTACATATGTTTCGCGCAATATAATTATCAGTAACACTTACATTCTTTTACTTTTATTTTATATCAATAAGTTAGTTCAGTTCCACTATTTAACTTTTCTTTTAGTTACCATGTTTTCATTACACAAGTCTATTCCTTGTTTTATTTACATAAGTTCTCAATGCAACTTTTAAATTGGTAAATAACTTGTAACTATTGTTGCGGGGGGCCTGGTTTCCCGTGACACAGGTTTTTAACCTACTATGGGGACCAGCATCCACAAATACCGTAATTCTACACAGTTTTTGATATCACTTTATTGTGGCACTATTTTGTATTAGTGGTGGAAAATAAACGATTATTATTAATATTATTATTATTATTATTATTTATAGAAATCGATTAGTTAAAAATTTATTATACATATACATAGATGATATTAAATTGAATATTAGATTGTGTTTAAGGGTGAATATTGAAATTAACCATATTTGGACTATAACCATATTGTGATATAAATTTAAACATAATTAGGTACACTAATGAATTGGGGATACCTATAATATTAGTTATAAGCCTAGGAATAAATAAATAAATGATTTATTTATAAGTAATCCAAAAATTAAAAAAAAAATTCTCTTATAATTTCGACTGACACACTGAAAGCGAAAAGAAAAACGTAAATGTCGCAAAATTGCGCAAGAAATTTTAACCATATCTAACAGCCAATACAATAAGCTACACCATTATGTAAGTTTTCCTTGGATTACTTTGGAAGAACTAAAGTTAACTTCTACTATGACAATTACTACTACCTACGAAAATAGTAATTATTTAACCTCTTGGTTAAAATGACTCAAATACAGACATTATCATAATAATATTTAATATTACTGCACTCGCCTTAAAGACACAATAAATAAAACAAAACACAATATTCTCACTGTAAAAAAACAATAATCGTATTAATAGTTCACGCTACAAAGCTCAGACCTGCTGTCTTGTACGGATCAGAATGTTGGGCCACAAAAGGGATGTATGAAAGACAACTGCATGCAGCTGAGATGAGAATATTAAGAGGGATGAGTGGTATAACGCGAATGGATACAGTAAGGAATGAGTACATAAGAGGAAGTATGAAAGTGGCACCGGTAACGGAAAAGCTACGCGGAACCTGGCTATCATGGTATGGTCATGTTATGCGGAGGAATGAAGAGCATGTTGTACGGAAGGTATTAAGTATGAACGTAGATGGCTATAGAGGTAGAGGAAGGCCAAAGAAGCGATGGATGGATTGTGTGAAGGATGATATGGCTAGAATGGAAGTTACTAGTGAGATGACGGCTGATAGAGAAGTATGGAAGGAAAAAACATGCTGCGCCGACCCCAAATAAAATTGGGATAAAGGCAGGAGGATGATGATGAGTTCACGCTATGAAGTACTTCATAACGCATAAGTTTAGCAACTACATATATTTATCTACCCCTGTCAAGAATTTGTATTATGTTATTATATTTAGTATCTACCCACAAACAACTTGAGAGTAACACAATGACAAGGAGTTTCTGAAGTATGGAAAAAAGACAATTACCTACATCTCTAATTTGGTAAAGTTGATATTTTGAATTAAATACCGTTAGAATGTGATATTCCTACACTGTTAGTTGGTATGTATGACGTTTGCACACAAACATATCAACACCGAGTTTGCCAACGTGCACACACAATAAACGCATTTGTTTAAGCGAACCTTAAGAGATGTCTGCATTATGAAATGTACAAAATGTTTAAGATTTTAGTGTCGATAATCGATCAATAACGACAAAGAGTTTTTATGAATTCTGTAATATTACGAATGAGCAAATATTTATAAAAAATATGTGACTTTAATGACCGATGCCTATTTGACATTTAAAAATTTTAGTAAAATATATAGAGAACTTTAAAAAACAAACTTTATAAATCAATAAAATGACGGAGAAAGCTCTACTGCCGAAACTGGCCAATGTGTGAGTATAATAGTCGCTTAATTTATATAAATACTCGTTTGATCAACATGAATATCGAATGAAGTGAGACGTCTCATACCGGTTTGATCCACATTTCTACTCATAGGTCAGCTAGAGGTCATTTTAACCATTAAATTAAAATGGCAATAAAAAACCATTGAAGGCAAAATATTTCGTTCAATTTTGCGTAATAGGATTATTAAAATATTTCCAACCTTACAATGGAGATTACGACTCTAGTGTTATCCCAATAGTCATTAGTTTTTAATATATTACCTAAATTTCTACAGACCGTTATCAAGACCGGGATTTGACGCTTTAAATATGTCAGCTCCTGTATTAGTACAGATGAATCGTGAGGGTAAATGGGAAAATACGTATCCCGCCAATTTGGACGAAGAGCGGCTTAAAGCAGTTGTACAACACCTAGTCAGTTCTAAAGCAGTGTGAGCCGCTCAGAGTTATTGCTGTCAATGTGCCACAGAAAATCAGGTTACATCTCATTTTTTATTTTTGTACTTTTTTCGTATAAGCTACGCAATAAATTTTAATGTGGGGTTGAAGGATTGACTTGAATTGATGGATGGAGTCACGTCACTCTTTTACTATTTCTGTATAAGAAATCATAAATTTATTCTGATGATCGAAACTCTGAAACAATAATACGGTGAATTCATGGTCCATGTATTGTCATTAAATAATTAACGAGTATATTATAACATGCATTTTAATACTTTATTATATGCAGAAATGTGGTGCTAAGTCAAATTACGTTCCTGTAATTATGATGCCGATATATCCCGCCGACGAGTGTACGTTTGATATGAAATGTGAAATACAAAAAATAAAAGAGGCAGAATCTAAGCCTAGCAAGCAAAAACCAGTCGCTTCCGAAAAAGACACAAAACACAGTGAAAAGGAGAAAGACAAGAAAAAAAAGAAACGTGGCTTTGTTATGCAAAGACTTACCGATTTCGATTTACTGTCACAATGGTAGATTTATCAATGTTTCCGTAACAGTAATGAATTTGAATATTTATCTAGTTTAATAGTAGGTAATGTTATGTCGAGTATTGGTCCGTAATTCCGTAATCTCATATAATAGACTCCTAGTAGTTTCAGCGGTGAAATCTTTATAACAATAAGTATTATGCTTAGTCCAGTCGTATGATTCAATTTAATACAATAATTACTGTCGATTATATGATTAACGTCAGAGTAATATTTAATATTGTAATATTCTCACCGCAGACACTGAGATTATACTTGTACAGAATTACCGTGCAGGTTCTGTCGTATCGATTTATAATTACCATTTCATTTGTAAAGTGGGGTATTTAAAATAATATTTATTTTGTAACAAAGTAAGTTTGTTGTGTACTGAATTTCTATAATTGACTATAAGTTTTATATGAGCTCCTAACCATGACAAGATATTGACGTTAGATGATAGTTCGCTACTTGAAAAAATACAATTAGTTACGTACCCTTAATTTTTAGTAATAAAACAGGTATAGGGACAAATCTGTTCGTTAATATATTTTTTAAATTCTGATCTAGGGACCCATGTCGATATAAAGACTTAAAACATATATTTTTTTGAATTTACCTTCCTGTGCACGTCAGTGGAAACAACGTGGGTTCAGCCAGTCGTTAATCGTACCTAAACAGCAAGCAAAAATAGTAGATCTCGATGACAGTACTGCTGAACTGTGTACACCATGAGCGGAAGCAATGACGATACATTGTTCTATTTTCCAGAGAAGAAGGATACTGTTTTTTTGTACATAAAACACCAGTCTAAAATAATTAATATCCATTGATTGTATCTTGATTGCTGATGACGTGTTTCTCCTATTCAAATGTAATAAAACTGACAACAATGATATTGGTAAAATTACTTAATGTGTGAGAATACAACTAATATAAATGACTTTTTAATGAAGCACACAATTTTCCATGAATTATAGATGTACATAATGCAGGCTAGAGATTCTTACAAACAATAATAAAGAAGATAGTTATCTGATTTATTTACATACTTCAATTATCTATGTTTAAAAGACAAATTATAACAAAATATGATGCAATTTTATTGAAAACCCTCCAACACTAATTATCAGCTGCATACTCGTAGATCTTAGCTATTTCATTTTGTAGACAGATTTATCCCTTCGGCATTAGGACATCGACGGCCGACCCTTGGGCGGCCCTGTCGTATATTTAAACTGTTTTCGGGTTTCACAGAACTACACTATTCTCGTACTTACAATATTCCTTAAAAAACAATAGGGAATAAAAAATTAAGCAAGGGATATACGGCCTTATGTACATCGTATATGGGCGAGAGTCACTAAATGTGCTCGAAGTTTTATGCTACTAATTGTTCGGACTATTATGGATAATTACTAAACGGAGTTTTCCAGATTCGGAGCGAAATTTGTCTTGCTGAAGAAAATTTCATCATAGTTGAACCGGATTAATAAAAATTTTTATTAATATGACAGTAAAAAAGCGATAAAAATATATTATGCGACATCATAGTATGGAATCGTAGTCATGAATTTAAGAACTTAACATAATCCCAGGAAAACTAACCTAAAACCTAATTTTTTCGTTAATTGTAAAAAAAAATGTCTTTTTCAATAAAATAACGATTTTTTAATGTTCGCCTCATAAGATTGAAAAATAATTACTTCTGCACATAAATAAATTGCACATAAATACTGTTATCGCTTTAAGGTGTATAGAGGACAAACTGTAACAATGATATCGGTTTTAAAAGTATAGCTTGTTTTTAGTAAGATACACAAGAAGTAATTAATTTTATTCTTCTATAATATCCAAATCCATTTTTATTAAAAATAATGAAACAATAATTCTGGAATCACCAAATTAATTAAGTTATATTTGTTATTGCTTAACATTTTAATAATAATTACTGCAAAATACTTTGAAGTATTGGCCAATAATAATAAGTTCATAAAGTAATTTATGTATTGAGAATAATGTATTGTAAATTGTAAATAAAGACCGAAAGAACGATGTCCAAGGTTGTCAATTTTAAAAATAATATTATCGAGTCGCTATGTTAGTATTTTGTGTAATGTGGCAATACTGCGCACGACTTTATTCTATATTGACTATGGCCGATGGCCGACTAGGTTCTGGTGTTTGTCGTGCGTGAAATAGATTGGTGCACATTTATTTTATTTATTTGAATTAGGAATTTTTATTACCATGTTTCTTTAACTAGGAATATAGAATAAAACTGATGATCCCTTCAGAATTGTAGGTACAATTTAAGGTGAGTCTGTGTTAAATGTTTTGGAGCGGACGTGGGATACGTAATTAGTTTTCCAATCCACTTTTTATGTTTTCACACTTCATCCTTTTAATATACCAGATAGTTCAATCTTGTAAAGTCTAGGTTTGCGCGTCTCTCTGTTTCTAGGGCATTTAGGTCATAGTCTGTGTCGTTTAGTTTTTATGTAGGGGCGATCAATTCCGATGCGAATCGTGGATAATTAATGTCCGTGGTTTTTTTTGTGCGCACGCTTGCATGTGAATCCTGCTCTATGTTAAAAAAATATTCTCACGCTTGGAGTCCTTTATGCCGATGCGTTTTTTTTTAATTTTCCTGCACATGGCTCGTAGCTTCCTGTAAGCAGGGTGCACGAAATACGTGACGAATTCGTGTTCAGATGTGCAACAGTGTTTAGTGCGTTGCACGTACCTAGTCCCATTAGCGAGAATCAGTAATGAAGTTTAAATTATTAGTAGCACAAGAAGTGAAACATATGATTTATAATTTGGCCTTGATGGTGACAGTGGCACAGCAAAGTAAAGCCAGTTTGGCCTTGGCTGTTGACCAGTTAATTCATTTTGTGTATTTTTTGATATCTTTTTGTATTCAAATGTAAATTTTATTGATTTCTTGTAAGTGACATTTTTAAGAGACTGGTTGAAGATAGGTGAATTTATACAAGTTTAGATAGTATTGCAATAGGTTTCTTTGTAATAATTAAATGAAAATTTAATATAATAATATTAAAATGTTTGGAAATTTTTATTTTTAACTATTATAATTATTACTTCAAATTAGTATAAATCAAATAGTGAATAGTATAATTCAAATAGTGAATTATTAATTGGTATGGTATTATTAAACTGATTTGCAGTCTGCTTTGTGTTGTGGCTGTTTCTTCATAGACAATATAAATTTATTACAGTTCAACAAAGTTACATTTAAAACACTATACATATATATATTATATTCAAGAAGAAATAGTTTTATTCCATTCAGTAATGTAATAGGAGGGTGATATTTTATTTCATACCATGTTTCTTACTTTGCAATTCATAAATAAGTGTTACATCACTCAACTTGAAATTAATTGAGTGTGTCCTCTTGAGGTGAATAATTATAATCCAATTGACACCTCTTATGATGGTTCATGCAAAATGACATCGTGTTGCAACATCAAAGTCCTTCATGTAGCTGAGACAGCTGTGATTTTATCTCATCAAGACCCTCTTTGTTTCCCAAGTCATTCTGTTCTATTTCTCCACTACTGAACTGTATTAGAGATCGGAGCTAGTGCATAGAACTAGTATAATGCATTTATTTATCAAAAATAATGTATATTTATTTCAGTTCTATGCAGGCATAATTCATATACTCTACTTATTTGATATTTATATTATGCAGAGTGATACTGCAGTAATGGTATATTTTTGTCATGAATTATCGTTTTGGTTTTCAATCTTCCCTTCAGTAAACATCAATGTATAGACTGGGATATAATAATTAGAAGAAAAAATGTTGGATTTAGTACACACATAACTTGACAATTCATCTATTACTAGTTGAAATTTAATATTCTCAATAATCAATAAAATTTTCATTAAACTACTGTTCTTACTGTACAGGCCCGTCACCACATGCTGATGTAAACTTGGAATTCAAAGTGAGTGTTTTTTTTTTAATAATACCAATAGAATATAATACAGCTATATTGTTATTGTTACTTTAGTTTACTTTACACATTATTATACCACATATAGGTTATTAAATAATGGTGATTTCTTTGTTCTTAGACAAAGTCACTGAGGAAACAGTATGGAACCATCATGTTCACACTCTAATTGTGACTTGTTTGAGAGGAGCAGACTCTTGTTTGATAATAATGCAGATAATAAAATTGATATTGACACCATCATGGTAGATAAGTCAAATAGTCACTGTCATGCTAGGCAGCCAATAGATGATCTTGAACGTGAGGACTTTGAGGAGGAGAACCGAATATTAAAACATTGCTCAGGTATGATGGTTGATGATGAAATTCCAACCAATTCTCGCTATTCAGGGAGTCTTTCCAGTGCAAACTCCAGTTTGACTTCAAGTTCTGAGACAATATCTACTTTGTCCCAAATTATAGGCAATGACTTGAGCATGCCGGGGTGCAGTAAGAATGATGATTTTGAGGGGAGTAATGCAATTATAAAGAACATGATACATTCTCGGACGCCCATATATCCTAAAGAGGAGCCAATGAAGGAAGATTTTATGCAGAAATTGTTAAATAGTGGAGTGCAAGAGAAAAAGGACTTTCCTAAAGGAAAACTGTATAAGGCTGATTTGATGGAGAATTGCTGTGACAATGATACTGATATGGACGGCTCCGGTCAGTCACGGACGAGTTCAAATGCATCGAGCATCGGAAATGGCAGTAACAGTGTCCCATCCACATCTAACGCCGACAAATTACTTGGCCTTCATCACACCGGTGGTCGCAATCAAGCAGGGAGTTCCAAACAGGTACACATTTTTCATGAATACTAATTGGTACAATCTTACAGTTGCCTAACTGTATTGATTTTTCAAAAATGTATACAAAATCTCATTTATTTTTTAAAGGAAAATAAATTGTTATTCTATAATATATATGGTTCAATCAAAACGTTTCACTCTACAAAAAAGCACAGTAATGCCAAATGCATGCAAAATTTAATGATTCACAGTTTATTTGTTTATGGGATGGGATATTTTATAGGCAAAATTAATTCTAGTAATACTCAATAAAAAATAATAGTTAAGCAATGAATGGTTACTCCTTTGATTAATTACAAAAGTACTTACTATATAATATTAGAAGCAATAGAAAGTTATTTCTTGGTTGCTTCTCCTCATGTTAAAGCACTATTTGGTAACAATAGAAGTAAAATATGACTTGCATTTACAAAATACCTGAATAATTAAATGATTTTGAATTTTAATGACACCGTTGTATTAATCTGTGAATATTGTGTCAATTACATATTTGCTTACTAATGTCTTGAATAGTAATTAAAATACGCATATATTTTTGTTTTAGAGCTACGCATACGAGGACCTCGACGATGAGTCTGATGATGATGTGATTGAAGAAGCCTGGTGCACTTGTTTGTCTTCCCACGAGGTAATGGAGCTGAACATTGTTTTTTATTTTCGAATTAAGTTAGTTGCCTGGACGTTCACCTAATTAATACAGTGTAGAAGTTATTTCTAAGTAGTGTCGAAATACCGATCAAAGTTCTGAAAACTAAGCAGAATCTTCAATCTTAATCCCGTCCCACCTCATTAGGAACAGCAGTACCAGGTGTAATGTTTTAAGTTTTATAAACACTCTTACATTCGAAATGTTAGGCAATAATATTGGGTAAATTGATAAATAAACATAAAAGCATGGTTCACATCTTTATCAGATAATAGCAAACTGCCCTCGCTTGGCTTCAGGAAAACTACGCATTGCATTATTTTAAATTAATTTATAACTTTTTATTTATTGACGGATTGCAATGAAACGAACTTTAAGTATTGAGTGATGATTACTGCAATACATTAGTGAAAACCAGAACGAAATCGGTTAAGTCCTTTCTGAAATTAGCGGGAACAAACGCACAGACAAACAAACAAAAATTCTAACAACTTTTGTTTTGTGTTCCTTTGCTATAATGAAGGCCCGTAATAATGTTTTTTCTCATATATCGTTCATGTACAGGGAAGCGATCTGTTAGAATTTTATCATATGTATAGAGTAATAATCAATATTAATTTCTTGTTGAGATTTTCAAGTTATTAGTAGGATAGTAGGAAAATGTTAACGTTGCTTTGTGTACCTACGTATGATATGATTCTTGTTTGTTTCCCTTTGAGAATTGTGAAAAACTTTAGTGTGAAATCTTCTATTTCAAGTTCGCATTCTTAAAACAGTGTATATAAGTACTGTTTGGATCGAACGGAGATCAGCTGACATAATCAGGTGTTTTTAATTGAGATACTTTTATTTTTAATTTTGTGAACAAACATTATTATACAAAGACAAATTTGGTACAAAAATTTTTTACGAGGTCATGAATGTTTCTCATAACTCGAAGTATGTCAGTTCTTCTTATTAATAATTCAATTTGTTCTTGTAGCCATTGTAGGTACCGTGTCTTAAATTTGGAAGACATGTGGCGCATATGAAAATCAGCGGGGACATCTCTGTTACATTATATAACACTGAGAAAAGTAATGCATATATGATACACATGAATTGAAAAGATAACAGGTTTTACCTCATGGCTTTGTGTCCCGTTTCCAAGTAACACCATTCGCTTGCATGGATCTTAATTTCTATAATCCTATCCTGATGTAAACATTCATATTTATAATTCAATCAGTTTTTTTCATTAAAAGTCTATTAAACTTTTGGGGAAAAATAGATTTTGTTCGGTTCTGCAATTGTAGTTTTGCTGTGTAAACAATCACCGTCATTATAAACCAGCAAAACGCTCTCGCTTCACTTCAGAAAAACTACGCATTACGCGTAGAAATATGACCCACATTGTTTTAGGCTTTTTTATTTGTGGACGGATTGCAATGTAACGAACTTTAAGTGTAAAGTGATGCTCACTGCAATATATTACTAAAAACCATAACGTGATCGGTTAAATCGATCCTGAGGTTGGCGCGAACAAACGCACATAAAAACTAATATACCAACAGACAAAAATTCTAACAACTATCGCCCTGGGTTCTAATAAAGGTACCTAATAGTTTTTCTCATATATCGTTCATGTACAGAAAGCGATCGGTTACAATTTATTGTATGAATAGATTACAAAGTCGGTCATTGCGATGGCTTTTTTCGGCGGCTAAATAAAAACACGTGTTTGAGTATTGATATTGAATATTGAGTATCACGTTCCCTGTACAAAGTACGATTCGCAGCGGGTCGTCGATATATTAGTAACTGAGTCTGTACTGTAAACTCAATTGTGGCTTCTTACACGGCGTTTGCACGGGCGTACGTAAATCGGAGAACCATTTTTATTCTTTAAGAATGGTAAAAATTATACTTTCGTTGCAGGACGAAGATGAGGAAGATGAACCGGAACCAGACGAGAGGCTGTGGGTGAGTATGATGTGTATCTTATTATTAGCTACTTTTATTTTCATTTTTCATTTATAATCTGTCATGTTCTGTCGTAAAATCAATAGGGAATACATGAAATAAAAAAAAAGGTTCTTTTCAAGTTCATATACGCTTAATTATATTTTCAAACCATCCATGTCACAAATTATAACTCATAATTATTTCACTCATATATTTAGGTTGGAACTCTCCTTGGCGTGAGAGGGCTTGAAGTTATTCTATTTAAATAAGCTCTTATACTACGATCAAGTAAGATTTGATAAATTTCTGTAAGAATATTATAGATAAACTATCTACCAGGTACGAATTTCGTCATGATGTCTCTTCTTCATGGTAATTTCAATCCTATGCAAGACGAGGGTGGCTGAATGCCGAGTTTTCATTACCTTTTCCATTTACTTTCTTCGTCTTTAGACTTCTGCGTTGTTTCCTAACATGTCTCGTCCGAGTCTATGACCACCCTTGGCATGTACATGAAAGTGTTGTAACGAGAATTATTCCGAACGTTATTTCCTCTTAAAGCTGTTTAAAGTTTTCTGTTATATATGATATCCAACCTAGTTGCAACTAATAGAATTGTAGCGTGCTTATAAATATTTGTACTTAACATAGTTCACGCGTTGCATCATAAACCACCATTCAAATTATGTGTTCAGTCAAATAATTCATATTAGTGATTATTAAACTATAAAAAATTACATACTCTCATTTTTATTATATTTACTTGAAGCGTTTTAAAATCCGTATACAGAATCTGATAATTAGCGAAGCTTAACGTTAAAGAGTAATTTTGTGAGGTAACTCGATTGTTTAGAAGTGTTCAAACCGACTTAGGTTTTTTAGGTAGATGTTTAAAATTAACCAACCAATGTTGCTCAACATTCTCGTCCATATATGGCCGTAACATTGGATTTTATCAAAATTACAGTAATGGCCATTGTAATATCGCTGACAAGCAAATATAAACAAAATATCGGCTTCGTAAAATATAAGTATTTGAATATTTGCTAGTGAACATTGAAGGTAAAAACCTGTTCTACGTCTGTAAACGCATCTCCAATAATGGTAGGCGAAGCCTGTGAAGAATTTTAGCATCGGTGCATCTTTACATAGTCTTAGCGTTACAATTATCTTCTAATTAACTTCGTCCTATTAGTACGCGAATGCTAACAATAATTAAAGGACTAAAAATAATCTGATAATTATAATCGTAAAGACACCGTTGCACTTCTGTAACACTTATCTCTTATTTTACCACACAAGTACGTCACGCCAATTTCATCATTCCATTCATCGCCTTGCCTCCAAACTCTAATTTATAGATCGTGCTATTATTATTATTTCCGGAAATTAAAGAATATATTTTCAAAAATATCGGATCATTAAACATTTTATTGACTCGGATCTTTCACATACAACTGACAGTAGTCGGAGCCATGAGAACTTATAAGTGTCTCGTATCGTGGGATTTAAAGGTTATCTTCTCAATCTAGCAACTATTACAGAGAAAGAGACGTTACGAGCCCCCTCCGCCGCAATCCGCCAAGAAGTTTCGTCCTGATGGATCGCTGGTCCTCAACGAGATGTGGGCTAACTCTAATGGCGCACAAGCCAACGTGCCTGGCTCGCCTGAGCTACGGCAGTGGTTGAATAGGTACGTTATGTTTTTTTTTTTTGTATAAATAACTGAAAAAATATGTAATAACATTTAATAATAATAGTTGGAATAATATTGAGGTATATTTCTAATCTTACTTTTGTAAGTAAAACATACGTACGGAATGCGTAGTTCAAATTTAAAGTAATATAATGAAAAAAAAAAAAAAACAGAAACAGAATCTACGCACAGTGTAAGCATCGTTTGCAACATATTTAACATGTAAAATAACCCCATAAAGATTTTGAAGCGTCACTTTATATTACATACACTTGGTCCCCTACCTCACATGTATAATACTAATATTTTGAATGTGAGACTGATTGCCCCACTTGCTAACCTATTTTGGTAATTTGTATTAAACTTTAGTATATGTATGTGTATATAAGTAGTGAAATAATTTTTATTTTTCTAGGTATAGTAACGGACCCTTTAATGTCTCATGGACCACCAGGGGTCCGCGGACTCCAGGTTAACGCGGGGTTTAGCCGGTTTAACTGCATGTTATATAGTGTAACATGAAAGTTTTGTGTAGATGATAGTAGTGTAGTCTTTCAATAAAGTTTATTCAACACAAGCTTGTATATCACTTGACACGGGGGAGGGGGAACACTTTGTGGGTTGACGAATGGGATGGATTATTTATTATTACTATTAGGTATATCTAAATGATATATCATATTAATCAGTAAACTGTATAGCTTTAGCCCTCACGCTCCGATGTCCACGTAACTTATTGACGCGCTCCTTTGTAAAAATGTTTACCTTTTGCATTCGAAATAAGGTTTCGATTTTACTTCATGGTTGTCAAATATTTTTACTCGCTTCTTTTGAAATCGTGGATAAAAAGTTTGATTGTGATGCCACACAAGTGTTCATAAACAAATTTACCAAAACGTGTTTAAACTTGAGATAAAACACTTTGTTTGTAAATTTTCGTTGCGAAATTTTGTCGTACAATAGATTCTTGTGCTCGTTTTTTATTTTTCAAAAGGAGCTGTTTTTCTTGTTCAGATGACCGGTATCACTTGATATGACGTCATTATTAAATTTCCTTTAATCAATGAATAAACATCGTAGTGTTCCAAAAAACCCTTGCGTTATCTGCATAGCATGCTCTATCTATATTACATCCGGGACATTTCCATCCACTATGGATAGTCACATCAAAATCAACTTCGTCCAAAATATTCGCGAGAGTTAAGAAAGCGCAGTTGCGTTTGATTTTCCGAAAGTGTCCTTTTATATCCCATTCAGTATTAATAACACCTGACCCGCAATCTTCACTACGCGAACTTTGTGGCCCACCCTCGTATGTTTGCACCTATACTTTTAAGATCTTGTAGGTCTAAGTTACATAATAACATTTCGTACACTCGTAACGACGCATGTGACATCCCAGTAATCACAATGCAGACAGTTACTGCTCTCATTTTCTTGTCAAAAGCAGTAATGCTTATAGAACTATCAAACGATGCATAAAGCGTTATTATACAGTTAAGTGATCTTGACTTAGTATAAACCATAGAAACAGTGGTATAGTTTCCCATAGTATTTTATATTACTAAATTTAAAGTACATTGTACATTACGACCGTAAAAGTCTACCTTTTAATTAAGTCCTATTGTTATCGTTCTATTATTTAAGGGACTGAAGTGAACATTAACAATATAGAGAGAAGGGACGAGTTCATTTTCTGCCTAAACAATAACTCGCACAAAATGGGTCAGTTGTAAACTTATACTCTGTCACTAGGCATTTGTGTTGCACGTTAACAATAGGATGCGTCGCTAAATATCGTTTGCCTCTTTCTAATAAACAATTCAGTCTCTTTCTTCGCAGCCCCATTTCAAAATCCAGAGAATTTCTTTTAAAACGAACCATTCGCTTTCCATTCCCATTCCTTTAGAAATATATGTTTCTCGCTAAAGATCTAATGAGATGATGTAAGATGTCGCTGAAAGTCTTAAGAAACAGAAATTACGTTGTAAATTAATCTTGGTTGCATACACAAATTCAAAAGAAGACAAGTAACAGGTCCATGATAAAAATATACTTAGTTACCCCGCTTTATGTATGCTTATGGAGAGAAGTAGTTGTACAATCGTAATTTGATCACTGTTATCGGCAAATGTCGAACACAAATATAATTGTTATTGCATCGTTATCAAACTGTTATCTTCGTTTAAGAGATCTTTCTATAAATCTTTACTACCAGTCCTTACTTTCAATTCCATAATTTATTTATAACCGAAATATACTTGCCACGGAAGAGTAATAAAGTTGGAAGAAAGAAGTCAAAGCAATGAACACAAATTATCTCATACAGATTATCCTAGAAAATCTGTTACCTTTTCCAAATCAATTCCAATTCTATGTTTGTGTCGCAAACCATAGATTTTCATACGCCTAAAAGGCACCGTTTTCGCACACCTGGTCGGAATTATCCGATCGAATGCAGGAGCGCCGCCGTGCTCGCTTTGAATGACGTCAAACGTATCCTGTACTCTGTCGAGTGCCTAGTTCTAAAACTACTTGGTGTCATACGAAACGTGTGTAACACGTTCAGGCGCTGCCGCTAACTACTGAAGTACCGAGCGTTCGAGCTCTGCGAATATCCAGCCTATTTGCCGGCTCGTCCACTTAAACCAATTTGAGGAGTCGATGTGTAATCAAAATCAATTTATATCACGCAATTGTTGGGTATAAATGTTGTTGCAGATTCCAATCATGGTCGAACGGAGAGAAGATTCAGGCGATTGATGCACTGATCAACCGTTGCGACGCTAGTCATGTGCGTCACATGATGAAGTCTATCGAACCGCTGTTTCAACGTGACTTCATCTCGCTACTGCCCAAGGAGCTCGCTCTCACCGTCCTGGGCTATCTGCAGCCGAAGGATTTGCTGCGTGCCGCTCAAACTTGCCGCTACTGGAGGTAAGCACTCATGTGTTCGATTCCTTTGTTTTCTTGTTCCTATGTTATTCATCGACTTTTATGAGTTCCAAAAAAACCAATCTTTTAAATCCTAACACTGTTAGGGTTTATATAAAGACTTGTATGTTTTAGTGTGGTTTAAATGGTATAAACGATATTTTAAAGATATTTCTTGTCTTTGTCTTTGACTTAGACTTCATAGTTATAAAAAAAAATCATTTTATTAAATAGCTTCTATGAAACTATGATGAGTTTGATGGATTTAATTTCGATACTTACTGATACATAGAAATATCGCCAATTTAAAGATAATAATTTGTTAAATTCCGTCAATACGTAGGTGAACTTTTCTAGGTCCTTACTATGTAATTCATATGAAAGTGTTATGACATATAAGAAAATATTATCTTGTGGTATTTAATCTGTTAGTCAATCACACACTGTATATTGTATCATAACATATTACAGGATTTTTTCAATTGGTTTGTTTAATAAGGCGGAACGTGTGTCGGTCCAGTTACGGTATAATAAGGATAGATCGGAGTACAATAGTAATAAACGTTTAATCCATGACCCGATCAGCATTCATCTATTATATAAATGCCTGCTCCGGTTGAGAATCGAACCCGGGATCCCTCGTCGACAGGCAAGGTCACTACCAACATATTAAGTAATTGGCCTACGATCAGTTGTAATATTTTATTATATTATTTCATTAATTTCTTATCTACGACCTTCAGGGCTTAGGTAATTTTTTGAATCATGTATATTGAAATATAAATTTAAAAAATATAATAAAATAATGAATAATGTTTAATTACATGGATGTAATAGGTGACAGAATTTTTTAACGTCAAATTTTGTATTGAATTGAATAAATTTAATACTGGTACTTATACTAATGGATTATGAATCTTTTAGAAACTAATTTTCAGTTTCGTGTCATCAGAATATAATGATTTTATTGATGTATTTACAAATAATAAATATGTTGTCTTAAATGTCATATACAGTTATGTATTTTATTTATTAATGTTGTTATTTTCATGGTTGAGTACATGTTAGTAATTTTGCTCAGAATAATGAAGTCACAGTGATCTTAAGTAGTATCTTACCAAGAATTCTTAAAAGTTGAAACTCTATACCTTATCAGGTATAATAGTTGTTGTTACTCGATATACAGGTAATTATAGTGTTATAAAACAGTTAAATGGACCGTCTGTTGATATTTATTCCTGTCCAACCTTCCGCTCGACCTCCCCCTGTCACTCTGTGACATCTGGTTACCGTGCGGTAATGCACTAACTAATAATGTGTCGACAACATGACCGACCAAAGTTCATTGAGGTAAAAACCTGTATGACATGTATTTTGTTGAGTCTCGATGACGGTATACACATAATTCTGTGAGTCGTACTATATGAATATAAAAAACAACTCAAATGATATTCCAGCGTTCAAGTTTCCGCAGTGTCTCAAGACGCAAGTCTTTGACCAGTGTGTATTGCCAGTGATGATATACGGAAGCAAAACATGACCACTGACTATGGGTCACATAGGAAGGCTCAAGGTCACCCAGCGGGCAATGGAGAGAGAAATGCTCGGTATTTCCTTACGTGATCGAATCAGAAATGATGAAATCCGTAGGCGAACTAAAGTTACCGACATAGCTCGAAGTATCGCCCATCTGAAGTGGTAATAGGCGGGACACATAGTTAGGAGAACCGATGGTCGTTGGGGCGGAAAGGTTCTCGAATGGCGACCACGCACCGGACGACGTTCAGTGGATAGACCCTCAACAAGATAGACCGACGATGTGGTGAAGGCCGCGGGTAGCCACTTGGTGAAGGCCGCGGGTAGCCACTGGGTGAGGGCAGCGCGGGACGGATCGTCGTGGACATCCTTGGGGGTGGCCTATGCCCGGCAGTGGACGTTGTCCGGCTGAGATGATGATGATAATTCTAATAAAGTAAAATAATATATTATTTTTTATAACTAATTTCGCTTCCTTTCGGAAAATATCTTTATATTGTTTTGTGACCGTATCTATGAGTGTAGCATCAAGACTGAGGAATTATCATTGCAGTACAATGCAATAATTGTAATCAAAGTGAGAGTATCAGTTTGATGTGCATAATACTTATTTAAACAATATGATATCCCGCTTCATACATCTACAACACGCTTGATTTGATAATTGTTGCTCTCCGGTACGATTTAGAATTATACCCCTTTTTAGTTCGGTTTTACGAATTAGAAAAGTAACCATTTAACAGAATTTCAATATTTTACCCCATGTATCCCAACTACTGTATATATGCTGTCTCATGTATTAATTTAATTTGTCTACTGTTCTGTGGTTGCAGTTTCTACTTGACACCGTTATAAACATACGTATATATATATATATATATATATATATATATAATGTATAAACTAGGCAGTCGCCATGTTTTGTCATTTCAGTAAAATTGTTATACCATTCAATTACATAAATATATATTACTTTTAGCTGAATAGTAATATTGTTAGCAAATTTTATTAATTATTGTACTTAAATTTAGCACTAGGTATTGTTTAGAATTTTGTACGTTTTGAATATTGAACAAAGTTTATTTCGTACTTATTTTTGAAAATGAATTTTTCTGTAACGAATTTGTGTTAAATAATTTCATCACAAGTCGTTCCAATGTGGAATATTTGTGTAATTATTAGTCTCGGTAGGATGGGTTGTGTAAGTTGTGTACCATAAATCTTATTTAGCACATATTTACTTCGGTTTATGTATTTCATTTGCATCGGGAATCAGATATATGTGCAGCAATATAAATAAATATCTTCATTTATTCTAACCGAAATTCCAAATACCACTCTAAAAATGCGAAATATCATACAATTTTCCCTATTTACATTATTTAGTGATGAAAATTTCTTCGTTAGTGGATTTCTATATTATCGATAAAAATTGGGGCTTCTTTTTTAATATTTATTAAAGTTAACAGTTATAATAAACATCTTTACATAAGTAATTGATTTATTATTGCTTAGAGAATACAATATATGTAAAAATGTATTTATTGAAGAGATGTGAACTTTGTTAGCAGTAAAAATATCTAAAAAAATCATAATATTTTTAGTTATAAGGTTCGAAAAGGAAATCTTGTTTTATGTGGCAAAACAATTTGTGATTGCAATCGAAATCGAATTTTCTTATGTGTCATAGTTTCAGACTAACATGTACTGATAAATAGTAAAAACCCTGTACAACATGTTAGACCAGTGTCAGATTTCACCCGCTACGGTTATTTTAATCGTAACTCAGTCTTTATTATCTGTCTCTCTCATGCATTGTAGCCTTGCTTCGTACTGTTACTGTAATACTAACGTTTTAATGTGACTTCGTATATGATACAGGGGACAGAACGTCTTATGGTTAATTATATTATTATTATTCTCTAACTGTTCTCCTTCCGTTAACAGGCCGTAATATGGTGATCTCTTTATTATCCTCTCATGTTACTGTCATATATATCATTTATCGTAGATGTGTGTAATAGAACTGAATGAAGGAATAGACAGGAAACGCGACTCGGGCTGTCGAAATGTTCAGAGCCATTTTTGTTGGATATCTAAAAAGATCCATTTCCATATTATCTTAATTACGTTACAATCACATAAGTAACACACACACACACACATAAAAAATAGTTTATTTTTTGAAATTAACATGTGTTACATACTACTTCATGGCAAACGAGATTTAGTAATATATCCTCCGGTTACCTCCCGTTGCGTATCTAATTCAAATCAGTTGTTGTTATTGTATAGCCGCGTTGCGGCTTATGTTAATTTGAACTGATGAATCCTAAATCATTCTTTTTGACTTTTCTAGAAATCAAGTGAGTTGACGTGTGTATCTGTTACATAAATGTATAAGTACTTCGACATCACTTCGGTGACAACAAAACATGTTATTGTTATAAACACCTTCCGGTGATCGATTTTTTTTAAATCAGCACGATCTTCATTCATTAAATAATATTTACATTCATTTGCATTTAATCGATAAACCATAAGTATAAGAAAGAAATAGAATTATTTCATGGGAGACTTAGTGAGTATGGAGGTAGACCTTCAGTAGTGACTTTTGCCACCAGTAGGACAAAATTATGTAAACACTACTAAACCGCCCTCGCTTCGTTCCAGAAAACCCACGCCTTACGCGCAGAAATAGCACCTGGATTGTTTTACGACTAGGTTTCTCTCTCTATGAATTAGAAATAATTTAATTTATAACTCTTTTATTTATGGACGTATTGAAATGAAACGAACTTTAAATATTAAATGATGCTTACTGTATTACGTTAGAGAAAACCATAACGAAATCGGTTAAGCGGTTTCCGAGATTAGCGCGCACAAACACATAGACATACAGACAAAAATTCTTATGATTATTGTTTTGTGTTCTATTGCGCTAATAAAGGCCCCTTATAAGAGTTTATTACATATATCCTTCATTTACAGAAAACGATATTATATCTGCTATGTTTTAACTATACTCGAGTTATAAACCTCTACTTTCTAGATGTCATCTGTTTTCGTATAATGTGAATATTTATTTTCTTTGCTATATCGCATAATATATAAATATTTATGTAATTTCCTTTGTGTTTCATTATGTATACGTACCTGCTTTATGTTCTTCTTCTATCGTTTTCTTATACCGTTTCCTTCCTTTTATTATTTCTCTTAAGACAGAAAGCTCGCTGTACAATGGTAAGGACTACCCTTTGCGCCCATTTTATAGCTCGTTATCATCATTGCTCATCAACTGTGATATACATTAAAGTGTATTAAATCAACAAATGAAAGTTGAAACCTACGACAGCATCATACTCGGCAGGTTCCTGGCGGATGACAATCTGCTATGGAAGGAGCAATGCCGGCGCGTCGGTCTAACGACTCTCAAGAAGATGCCCCGTTCGTTTCCGCGCTGTGCGAGCCCTTGGAAGGCTGCCTACATACGCCAATCGCTCATCCAAGAGAACTGGCTCCACAAGCCCGTGCACAACCCTATTGTGATGAGGGGTCACGATGACCACGTGATCACGTGCCTCCAGTTCTACGGCAACCGGATCCTCAGCGGCAGCGATGATACCACCCTGAAAGTGTGGTCGGCCATCACTGGCAAGGTGAGTTCCGATGTAATAACAATAATATGGGCGTCAGTTCAAGCCGTCACCTGCTCTGCATAATCCGGTTATAATTGAGAAGGATCTCGGACATGGACTGACGCCTGTTATATACACTTGTTATAGATACCAGGCCCGGTACCATATTCTCCAAAACATACTAGATCTTATGCAACTTTGGCACTGGCACTACAAAAAGTGTAGAAAAAATTGAATTGGGTTTCAAATTACTATTGCAGACAAAATAATAAACCTTTACACATATTCTCGTAGCAAAATTCTCTGAAAGTGTAAAGAAATCATCTTTATGGGCATTTAGAATGCATTAGAAAGTGCATCGGTGCTTACATGTCAAATCCCGAAACCCGATATCGATCGAAACCTGCTGTCGACGGGATTGAAAAACCTCGCGCACCCAATACGGAACTTTTGTTGGAATAGTTACTTTAATATCGTTATCTTTCTAAACATTAATCTAATTGTGTGCAACCTGACAGTTGTTAGTTAAAAGAGATTTATTACCGCTAGTACGTAGGTTTGGAATGACTGTTTTATTCACACCCGTCCCCTCTATAGTGCTTATATGTCTTTAGGTAGTACTGAATTTCATGTTGCTATCTAAATTGTTTGTGTCAGATACTTGTTTGCGTCGAAGTGGCAAAAATGTAGTAATTTCATATGCTCGTTCTAAATTAACATAGCTTAGAATGTTTTTCCTCAATACATAACATTCAGGTAGCATAGATTTGTGACGGTAAGGTCGCTGCTCCTATCTCTAGTATCTCATTTAAATAAATTAAAGTCGTGCGAGGTACCGAGAAGTGATTTTTTCAGAGCACAGCCGATTTACTTACATGAAACCGTGAAAGTACTGAATAAATATTTATTAATCGATGTATGGACATTGTCCGAACATTGTTTTTGTAAGGTTATTTCGACACCCATTTTGTACATATTATTTAAACATACCACATGTGTCACATAGTATGGACAAATGTTACTAACAATACCACTAGTATTTAAAATAGGTCATAACAAAATTCAAAAAATTATTCACTTACAGGCTTCTATCCCGAAACCAGGACCCCTAAAGGGTTATCAAAAATATATTAAGATTACTAAAGTAGCTGATACAAAAAAAATTACCATTCAACCTTGTTGGAAAATTATATAAATATTCTATACTTAAATATTTATATAAATATATATTATAAGTAGCGCAGCAGGAATTTTCCAACACGGTTGAATTGTATTTTTTTATATCAGCTATTTCAGTCATCTTAATATATTTTTGATAACCCTTTAGGGGTCCTGGTTTCGGGGTCTTAGGTTTGTAATGTTACATTCATACGAAGTGAAGTCAAATTGAGTGTATCAGTATTTATTAAATGTATGAAATGTATTTCTAGCTTGATTGGTAGTGGTTCATAGCTGCTTAGATAGACGGCCGGGCTACTTGTGTATAAAAAAAGTGTTTTAGCTTTTCGGTATTGGTTGTTGGTGATATCTCAGTCAGAACATGGTATATATCCTAATGCAGGGGTTTGTGTGCGCAACTGTTTCATAGAGCTATTGTCCTATTTGTACACTGACAGATATGCACTCGTCTGATTGGTGTGAGGCGGAACACCTCACTATCCCCATAAGACAGTGTTTTAAATTAGTTTTTTGTCTCAAATGCTTCTGTTTGAACGTTTGCAGTGTCTTCGCACATTGGTGGGCCACTCTGGCGGCGTATGGTCGTCGCAAATGATCGGTGACCTGGTGATCAGTGGCTCGACAGACCGCACCCTGCGCGTGTGGAACGCCAAGACCGGCCAGTGCCTCAAAGTTCTGGCCGGACACACCTCTACTGTACGTTGTATGCATCTACATCAGAACAGGTACGTTGGTATTTGATGGGATGGGAGACGGGACCGAGCGGAAATCGATCGTCGTAAGAATAGTTTTTATTTACTGCAACAATTACAGACAACAACGTACATATGTTCAGGTGAAAACCATACATTGTGCTCGCGGACGGCTGCGAAGTAGATTAACACTAAGTTATTAAGTAAGCTGTTGGTACGCAACACGAGGGTAAGTCGAAATAGACGACGCTCGTGTTTATTAAAGCTATACCTAGCTAGCTTATCGTTTTGTTTTTCCAAATGTGTATTTCCTTGTGGTGTACAATAAAGTGTTTTGTATTGTATTGTATTGTATCGTATCGAGAAGACGTAATAGAACGATTATTATCGGGATATAAATAATTGTCCTTTTCTTTTTCAAAGAATTATCGTTAGTAACGAGATCTATCTATCTATCTTCTCCAAGTTATCGAGTTTTCGTCTCTCCAACCTGAGACAAAACTCTTCGATTCGATAAAGTTAAAAAAGTTATACAAACGTCATTGTAATATGAATGAAAGCCAGATTTTAATTTTGCCGTGTATGAACTCGGAAATCTATTTTGGCATTTCTGACTGGAAGTAGACAATTTTGACACGCAATTGAATTGTTAAGTATGACTTTCGTAAATATTAATTTGCAGGTCAATACCTCGCGCTACTCTACACTATATTATTTGTTAACTACTAATTAACCGCCAACATTCGTATAGATACTTGGTCAATACATAGAATATTGCTAATTTGACGTTGTTGCAAACAATGTCACATTTTTATCAATTTCATGACCTCAACGATCTTTGAATCAGTGAGGTTATCTCGTAAGATACATACATCAATCTAGTTTTAAAATACCGAGTGGTACTAAAATGTTATAGTTATTCTGATTGTGCCGTGAGCTGTGCGCCGCACAGATAATATATGTAAGTCTGACTTGTTGTCGCTGGGCGCAAGTTTAAATTGTAATTACCAGTGATACGCGTTGAAAAATGCAAATTATGTTTACACATTTTAAAAATATATTCTAGTTACAATGTATTCATATAATCTCATCTTCAGCAGTTACTATTTTGGCCTAATTATATCCACTCTTCAAGACAACATTCAACACTTTGTACCATCTGTTACTATCAAATAGAATCGTACTCGAGCAGAACGTCGTATTGAGTAGAATAAACACACGAGACATAGAAATAAATCAACGCCTGCCCGCTGTGCCGTTTATTATAAGTGCTTTGGTTTTAATGCAACGCAAATGTATACATGCAATAAATACTGTGTGCATTGCGTCCCGCGTATCATTTGAGAACATAAAATTGGCGATCGTTCCGCTTATTTCTGCCTTGGAATGTTATCGTTAAATTTTTAGATGCTCTGAAATATTTTTGTACCTAAATAAATATATGTTTGAAAAGTATAATAATCTAATTTTTATTTTTATTTTTACTTGGTGCTGGCGTTTCTGTACAAGACAATAATGAAAAGTTTATTATGTATTACATGTAATTATTATATTGTAAATATATACCTGAAATCCATTACAAATTGGACGCATACTTAGTTGTGACGTTTCTCCACAATGTCCTCATTGCTGATGGCAAATAGAAATAAAAAAATATTATTTTTTAGGTACGAATGTTTTTTTATTAATGTTTCAGTGCTATATCTTCACTATTTTTCCTATAGACAACAATATAGACAATAACAGCTAGAATGCAGAAAACTAACGATAACATTGTAGAAAAACATTAATAGAAAAGTTGAATTGTAAACATTGTTAATAACAATAGTCATTTTCCGTTCCAGTTTAATGTGCCGAATTAACGTTATACTTCTGATATAAAAATATGTAATTAAATATATTATATGTTTTTTATAATCTAATAATACAAATTTGCTGTTTAGCGAATTGTCAAATTATTCGCGCCACATACGAAAATATGCATTCGCAAGCATTTCATATTTGCATTCTATGACCTACATATTATTCGCCTTTTTCGTCGCGTATCATTAACTTTTTTCCTTTATATATTTCGGGGTCAGATTGTAGAGTTGTCATTTGTTTTTTAATTTCGATCGTCCAGAGCGGCAATTAACGTCACTGAATTCACCATATAAAACTGTCTGAACCTTTTTTTTACGATAAAATCAAATTATGTTTTGGTGTCATGAATGAACCAAATATTTTTGGTTGAATATTTTGCTCCGTCCCTTTATGATATATATGACTATAATCTGACCACGATAAGTAAGTTTAGGCATTAGCCCGTATTCAATATTGCAAAATCAGTACATGAACCATGCAATGAATCTATTTTATGAATGTCAACAATTTTAAAAATACTGAATTTTGTATGTATCGATCATATATATAATAAACAAGTAAATGCCATGGGCACCCTCGTCAATCACCGGCGGTATCATAACAACGGTGCGTTTATTCGTAGGGTGGTGTCTGGGTCGCGCGACGCGACCTTGCGCGTGTGGTCGATCCCGGACGGACGGTGCCTGCGCGTTCTGGTTGGCCACCTGGCAGCGGTAAGGTGCGTGCAGTACGACGGCAAGGTGGTCGTTTCCGGCGCGTACGACTTCTTCGTCAAAGTCTGGAACCCAGAAACCGGCGAGTGCCTCCACACGCTCGCGGGACACACCAACCGGGTCTACAGTTTGCAGGTAACGGCAAATATCCACTTTGTATCATATGGTAAGAACACGCTTCTTGGATGACAATGTAACGGGAGCTGTACGGCTTTTTAGATCAGAGCGACATCTCTCTTATGGCTTTCTACAAGAGAGGTGCCGTTATAATGCTAGTGGCGTCGATCACACGTGAAAAGTTTCATAACGGTACACGGCCACCGTAATTTTTTCTCTGGAGACGTGTCTATAGAAGGATAATAGAATAGACGTCCTTGACTCGTGTTAGTAGTGTATAAAGAAGATGTAACAAAATCAGAAGATAAAACAACTGTTAGTATGTTTAGTAGTGACTCATATTGTAGACAGGAACCAAAATAACATATCAGCTTGTTTCTATAGACAATGTTTTAATGTAGACGTTGAACGAGACATCTTGGTTGCTACTAAACTCATGGACAAAATTAGAGGAACGCAAAAAAAAGTGCGTGTAAAACAAAATATCATGGAAATTTGTGACAATTAAGTATAGGAATTTGTATTTTGCTTATTTTTCGTTATTTTAAAAATGCGAAAGTCGAAAAAACAAAGTTAAAGGATAAAAATTCACGAAATTCAGAAAAAAAAGAAAAATTTACAGGAAAGAAACATTTTTATACTTAACATTTAATTTTTTTTTATTCATAAATGCTTAAAAAGGCTATAATGTGGGCTGTAATCAGTACTTAGTGTTGCCCCCTCTAGCTCTTCGAACTGCTTCCAGTCTTCTTGGCATACTTCTAATCAAGTTATCAATAAAATCTTGAGGGATGGCGGTTCATTCTTCTTGTAACGCGTTTTTGAGATCTCTCAAATTAGCGGTGACAGGAATTCTTTTCTTTATTTGTTTTCCAAACTTGTCCCAGACATGCTCTATGGGGTTTAAGTCGGGTGAGCGCGCTGGCCACCCCATAGTGTTGATTTCAAGGTCTCGAAGGTATTCAACAACCACGGCCGCAGTATGGGGTCGTGCATTATCATGCATAAAAACAAATCCGTCTCCTATGAAAGGGGCAAATGGCACTACAACTTGTTCCAAAATCTCAGTTACATATCGTACTGCTGTTAATGATCCATTTTTAATGACTTGCAGTTCCGTACGTGCCCCCATACAAATACCTCCCCATACCAAAACTGACCCTCCACCATATGCCTCTTTTCCAATGATGTTGCACTGAGCATAACGCTCTCCCGAGCGTCTCCACACTTTCACCCTTCCATCATCTGGTTTCAGGCAAAATCTGGATTCATCAGTGAATAGAACCTGACTCCAAGCTTCGTTATTCCAATTTTCGTGATTGCGAGCAAAATTAAGTCTAGCTACTCGATGGCATGTTGTAAGAAGGGGGCCTCTGGCAGGCACGTGTGATTTTATTCCGGCCGATTTCAGTCTTCTTCTCACAGTTTTTGTGCTTACTGTAACCCCTCGAACTTCTTGGAGCTCCGTTCTTACCTCAGAAGAAGTTAAAGTCCTGTTCCTGAGCACCCGGTTAACAAGGAAACGGTCATCTCTCGCCACAGTTTTCCGTTTACGACCCTGTCCTGCGAGTCTCGTATATCATACCTGCGAGTCTGCCGATACCTCTTGACAACTCTGTGTACCACAGATTTGGATACTTGTAACGTTTGGGCCACATGTTTGTAGGTGTGCCCAGTTTCAATTAAAGTAACAGCCCTGGCAACTTGAGTGGCGTTTAGGTCTGGCATTTTCAGTTTATTAGCAGTAACAATTTACACTTTATACGATAAATAAGGAAGCCAAGGCAAAAATTTAAACAAAACCAAAATTTTCATTCAAATTCAAAAATTGGCAAATTTTTTCGCAGTACGAAAGAACGTAATATTACGCAATAATGACAGAAAAACAAATGAAATTCGAAAAAAGAACATTTCAAAACTTTTTTTATTTTCATAGAGTATATTAATGTATATGGCCAGTACGCACAATAATTATAACACGATATATTAAACCTTTTTTTTGCGTTCATCTAATTTTGTCCACGAGTGTATATAAGAAATATTTCCACTTCCTACCAGGTACGATTTTAGTCAAGCATTGACTTATAATAAACAAAAATAATAATCGATTGTCTATGGTGTGGTAATCCACCATTGGTGGTTCCATCCATAAGTGTGTTACAAGTGTCGGTGTAGCGATTACCATCCCTCTATACTTGCTATTTCACTTCCTTGTACGTCTTTGCCATTGTCTTTGCATTCAGTTGGTGGACATACTTTCCTCTTGGTTTTCCTTTTTTCCTCCCCCATTTGGTTTTTACTTCTATGATATTTTGTATAATATATACTAATATTAAAACTCTTAACTGATCGCTTTCTGTACAGGAACGATATATGAGAAACAAACATTATTAGGGGTTTTTATTAATGCAATAGGACACAAAACAATAGTTGTTAGAATTTTTGTCTGTTTGTCTGTGCGTTTGTTCCCGCTAATCACAGAAACGGCTTAACCGATTTCGTTCTGGTTTTCACTAATGTATTGCAGTGAGCGTCACTTAATACTTAAAGTTCGTTTCATTACAATCCGTCCATAAATAAAAAGCTATAAATTAATTTAAAATAATGCAAGGCGTAGTTTTCCTGAAGCCAAGCGAGGGCAGTTTGCTAGTAAATGATAATATTTGAGATGCTTGTGAAATAACTCTATTCTATGTTCTTAGCACTTGTAGTGTTGTGTTTTTTTGGGAACAAAGTCTAAGGTTTCTCGTTTCGTAAATAATTTTAGTTATTTAAAAGATTCCGTTTTTTTACTGCTATGTTACCATTTTTTATTTCATGTAAAACTAGCAAGCTGTCCTCGTTTCGCTTCAGAAAAACTAGGCATTACGCTTAGAAATAGCACCTGCAATTTTTTAGCACTGGGTTTTTATATTCATGGACGGATTGCAATGCGACGAACTTTAAATATTAATGGATGCTTACTGCAATACATTAGCGAAAACCGTAACTAAATCGGTTAAGCCGTTTCTGAGATTAGTGCGAACAAACACACAGACAAATAGACAAACAGACAAACAGTAAAAAATTCTAACTACTATTGTTTTGTGTTTCGTTGCGTTAGTAAAGACCCCTACTAGTAGTTTTTTTCACATGTTGTTCAAGTACCATTATCCATTGCCGCACATCGACCCGTTGAAATATCTGAAAATACCCTGAACCATCCAACCATCCATTATATTCACTCTGCCAGAGTTACTCCGTACACAACACACAACATAATTCAAAGATTATGTTGCATAAAAAAAAATAGTAGCCTATCCTAGAAGTAACACCCTCAAACATCTTCCTCCAAGTGCAGTGTTCAACCATGACCTCGGAAATTAGTTAGCCGTCTGAAGGCCTCAAAAGCGGAATTATGGGAGTAACGATTGTTATGCTCCATACTCCATTCGGATTTATTACGCCCGACTTTATATACCTCTCTCGATAACAAACTGTCATCTCACCGTTGCCCTCATTGGGAGAGAATACCAACGGCAACACTACGTTCTTTCTTCAGACATTGATAAGACAGATAAATGTTTGTTCTCGGTTGGGGGGGTGTTTGTGTGTGACGTGTCATACCACTCGCAACACAGAGAATTGTAGTGCGGAGTTGTGAGTGTGTGAACGTTCATTTATTTATTATATTATTGCGAGGGCCGTCTTTGGACTCAAATCAGCCACAAAATGCTAGATATTTTTTTTATATTTATTCCTTAGGCTATTCCATATTAGCCGATGTATTTATTATCAAACTATTATTTTTATTATCCTTATCAGACCCAACTTTGTTCCGTGTTCTTTTACCACTGTGAAGACGGCGGAGATACTGAGTGCAAGTTAGACAGGCATCATGGGGGTTCGTCCCGTCTAATTTATAGTATTTTAATCAACGTTTAATGGCACATTGCAGAGCACAAGTCTCTTCATAATCAAAGTGCATCCACAACGCTGTAGCAATGCAGTTTGGTGGAGAGGGTATTGTCCAAACTGTCGGAAGTTTTTATGGTCTACATATTACCATCTAAAGTAAACCACGAGTACCAAGATCAATGGCTTAACATGCCCTCCAGAACACGAATCGTTCAGGAAAAGTTTTGCCACTAGTGGTTATCCATCTCATTAAGACACTGACCATAAATTGCTTAATTCGTTCAAACGTTTACTTATTAATAAGCTCTGGGACTATGAGTTATTCATTTTAACATTCAACACAATTGCTCTTAAAATTGCAGTTCGATGGAGTGCACGTTGTCAGCGGCTCGCTCGACACTTCGATTCGCGTGTGGGACGTCGAATCCGGCCAATTGAAGCACACGCTCACCGGCCACCAGTCGCTGACCTCCGGTATGGAGCTGCACTCGAACATTCTCGTGTCTGGCAACGCTGATTCCACAGTCAAGGTGTGGGACATTACCACCGGCCACTGCCTACACACGCTCTCGGGTAATTGATACTTATTTTAACCTTTACTTGTTATATCCCGCCCATTTCATTTAATATATATATATATATATATTACATAAAATAGGATATTAAGTCTAATATGTTGAACACACTAACTTATAAAAACTTATTCACACTCTCCTCTTGAAGATTTCCACATCCTAAGTAGGCAAGATCACCAATGCGGGCATGTTATTACTAGTATTATTTGTAGTTCGTACAACGAATGATGCCGCAGACCGCGTCGTCCGTACAACCAGAACGTTCACTACGTACGCCGTACGTCGAGTTGTTAGATGGAGGAATGGCGATGAGGGAATTATTTTGAATAATTCCTACGCACATTCTCCAAAATGTACCGTATAGAAGATCGAGAGGCTGGTACCCCGCGTTTGTGCTCAAGGCTTTGCAGATTGGTTTGGACCAGCTACCTGAGTCACCTATGAGCCTCTGCACGCCTCTTCACCGATTCCAAAGCTGACAGATGAAATGCAGCACCAGCCCAAATGTGATAACAGTATTTCAGATTTGGTAAAACTTGAGCTCTACACAACTTCACAAGGACCCCAAGTTACGTTGCAGCTGTTTTAGCCTTGGACTCGATGAACGTACCAAAGTTGAGGTTCGAAGAAACTTCAATTCCAAATAATTGAAGACGGTCAGTGCATTCCAAGAATATATTCTGAAACTTCAGCCTCTATTAATTAATTAACTAACTCTCTAACTTTTGCCTCCTAGTTGGAGGTAAGGTGAACGGGTTTCCGTTTGGCGCTGAACAAACTCGTCTGTTTATCACAATCTCACAAGATTGGCATCGCTTCATTCGGACACTGCCTAAAGTGTGAGATTCATACGATCCACCATAATCTCACTTTCGGACTGTATTTCGTCCTTGCTGACACGAGCATTCGGAAGATATTTCTCCACAAGTGTGCTGTCGTTTGCATACCCATAGATTCTGGGCTTGAGCAGATAATTGATGTGCAGAAGGAATAGAGTAGCGAAGAGAACGGACTCCCGAGGAATTCTGGCGTTGGTAGTCATCGATTGCGACAAACAACACAACAACACGTAGAAACTGTTCACTCAGAAAGTCCTTTACCCAGCCATTAAGGCTAGAGGAAATATCAAAGGTTGGAAGCTCGCTTAACAGGCTAGCGTGCCAGACCCTGTCAAAAGACTTCGAGACATCGACGGAGACGGCAATTGTCTACTCAGTTTTTTTCGAGGGCCTCTGTCGTCTCTAGCCGTATGAGCCAGAGAGCTATCTGGTTTTACTAATGGAGACAGTGAGGGCTGACAGAAGTTAGTCCCAACCGCTTTGGCAAATGATCATATAAACACTCTTGCTAGATGAGATGGTTGGTTACAGAATATTGCACCGATCTGTCGCATGCTGTTAAGATTGACCTTCTGTAATGCCTTTTTGTAGAAATTGGCGGCGAGGTTAAAGGCTTTCTTAGAACTGATATCTGGAACTGCGGTTTCGAGTATCAATTCAAGATAAATACGCCAAATGTTTGCGCTTCTCGGCCTGGGTGCATTCGGTGTTAAACCAAGGGTGTTTTTACCATCGACGGGGACGTTGGAAAAAGGTATGACGCAATCTACCGCTTGATGTACCCCGTTGGTTATAGCATTCGCGCAGTTCAATGCATCGCCAGAAGATCCAACAGACCTGCTATCAAAGATAAGATGCAAAGAAATGTCGCATCTCATCTCAGTCTGTTGACCTCTAATGCCATACTCGCCGGGCACCGTCGGAGTCGTGTTCAGGGGGTACGTTACAGATTTCACCAGATAGTGATCGGCGGTACGCAAAGGGGTTGAGACCTGCACGTCATATCTCTCTGGATCGGTTGTCAACAGAAGGTGCAGATAATGGCTGTGTGACTATCGACATCCTAGTCTCTTGGTTTACCAGTTGCGAGAGATCAAGCGACATGGCAAAATTCCACGTTGCTCTCTTAGCGTAGTCGGTCCTCTGGTATAGTCAATTCCTGCATCTACTGAAACCCAAACTGCAGACGAGGTGAGGTCTTCAAGGTGACAGAGATACTGACAGCAAATGAAATTACGAGCGTACACGCAAACTCTGGCACAAAGGTGGAGACCGTGCTCAATTGTGTAATCTGGGTAGTCCAGATAAGCTACGATAGATCGACAACCAATCTGCGTCTCCGTCAGGGAGTGCAAGCGCGGCCGCACAGTCTCCAGATGGTGGTGGACTGATGAGAGAGTGTAATACAAGCAAAGTACAAGCAAAGTTTCAAAGTGAACTTAAAAGTGAGGGGAAGTCCAGCCGCTGTGGAAATGAACTATTATTCCTCTTGCTTTTCATTTTTACAAATTGGATGGAGTTATATAGATGGCTATGCTATTTGGGTGCCATTTATACACATATACGCACTGTTATGTGTTAGATACATGGATTCAGTAAAACGCTTAATTAATTCCGCAAAAACTACATTGCACTACTAGCAAACTTCGAAAAAACTACGCCTTACGCTAAGAAATACCTCCATTATTTTAAATTAATTTATAACTTTTTTATTTATGAACGGATTGCAATAAATTTTAAGTGGTGCTTACTGCAGTACTTTAGTAAAACCTAAACGAAATCGGTTAAGCCGTTTCTGAGATTAGCGCGAACAAACGCACAGACAAAAATTCAAACAACTATTGTTTTGAGTTCTATTGCGTTAATAAAGGCCCCTCATAATAGTTTTTCTCATATTTCCTTAATGTACAGAAAGCAATCAGATATAATTTTATTATATGTATAGATAACACTAATAAATAGTTGCACTCGCACGCCTTGATCACGGGTATTTCGCTTCAATGAAAGAACTCTTCTCTTTCGTATTCGAGATCCGAATGACCTTCGGGCGGCCATGCCCTCAGTATAGTATAAATAATACTGATTTTCGGACATTCCAGAAATCTACGCCTTTTACGTTAATATCTTCGAAATTCTAATATTAAGGAATAGGTTACTTAACAAATGTTTGCTATAGGATTTTTTTATCCTATGGTGCTCACCTATTATGCTCACAATTACTTAATGTTTATAAACAGAATATTATGGGATTCTAAAGTGTTGCTAACACAATTTCTAATGTCATTTTGCATTTGATTTTCTATAAATTTATTTTTTCAAGTAGTATTAGCCTTACTCGACCTGCTGTCCACAATTAGTAGGCTGGGCTCGTAATCCTCTATAGTATAGAGTCTATAGCCTTAAAGTGCCCTCTAATAATAAACTGGAATTTGTTAATAATCACCAATTTAAGTCTTTTGATTAAGGAATTTGATAGCATAAGTGACCATACAGTATTATTCAATATGTACCCTATTTATTTTTTATAAATTCATCCAAGTGTGACAGTTTACAATAATACTAAAAATAATTTCTTACAGGCCCAAACAAACACCAATCGGCTGTGACGTGTTTGCAATCGAGCAACCGCTTCGTGATTACGTCCTCGGACGACGGCACGGTGAAGCTGTGGGACGTTCGCACCGGCGAGTTCATCCGCAACCTCGTGGAACTGAGCTCGGGTGGCTCCGGTGGGGTCGTTTGGCGGATTCGCGCCTCCGCCACCAAGCTCATATGCGCCGTCGGTTCCCGCAACGGAACTGAGGAAACCAAGCTTCTCGTTCTCGATTTCGACATACCCGGCGCTTGTAGGAAGTGCGAGGAATAGCATCGACTCAACCGGCGCCTGATGCGCCGATACGCCAATCTGTACGCGCCCTGGCATTGTTAAATCGATGCCTCTCAGACCTCATGATTGTCGATAACGAAAACTCGATATCGCCGATATGATTTCGTTTGTTGAAAGAAATATTCGAATATTTCCTCAATACACGCTCGCAGTTTTCGTTAGTCGATTTAAAATGAAAAATCATGCTTGCTGAAATTTTTGGAGTTCTTACAACACGTAATCTAGTCGTGTTTTAGGTTTTAATAGTAATATTTAAAGCGAATGATAAAAAAATTTTTTCAATATCAGAATATGTCTGAACGATTTTTAATTCTGATGCATCCCATTACCATTTCATTGTTTATGTTTATGTTTTTGTTTTGTTTTGGTGTTAAGGAAGTTCCGTTCTAAATTAGAAATTAATATTGAAAATGAAAATATTTCATTCATTATCCAATAAATATGCCATGTGCATTAAGAGAATCTCTTAATTTGTTATTTTCGATGTGTTTCATTCATTACTTTTTTTTTGGTGTATGATGTTTACGCCTTACAAGTTAACAAGGTTTTGTTTCTTTCTCGCAAATTATGAGGAATATCAATTGATATATGAGCTTATTATAGCTACCGTCATATATTGATTTTTCAGTTTGACACAGCTTCGAGTGACATTATGTAATTTTAGGCTCCCCTAACATGTGACTAGATCTCGTTTTAAATCAAAACTTATACTCCATGGCAATCGTGACGTTTTCATAAACAAACGACCACGCTCGGACTATAAATGAACAATCACATAGACTTCGTAAGGGTAGAAACTATAATATTTAAAGGACAGTGTAATAGGTTTTATACTCAAAACCCATCGTGTATATTTTTCTATCAATGGCGATGGAAATCTGACAGTGTTTGGGTTTCCTAATAGATGTTAGTCCGTATCTGGAATATATAGATCAATAGCACAATAGCGCAGTCCTAAATTAGTGGCAGGAGAATAAGTTTACCAGTTTACTCTCAATGAGTAAAGCGCTTTGACTACTTTTATTGCTTAAAATGGATATTGAATAGGTTATAAGAATCAATTCTGACCAACAATAATATCTTAAGCGTTACAAAACGAGCGAAATGAACTGCAACAGGTCAGAAAATATTCATAGTATTTTTACAACAATGAAGCTTGCAATAAGGTCATTTAGTTTTCTCTGTACTATAGTTCGTATTTGAGAATGATTGTAGGATATTAAATAATAACGGGCGTGTGCTTATATCGTAGTACTCCTTTATTATAATATAGTCTGTTGCATATCGACTGTTACTTGTTGAGTAATTTATACTTCGCCTGTGTAATTTGGGTATCCTTGTGTATTTATTGGTCGTGTTGTTCAATGTAACCAAAATTATTATTTTTATTGTATAATGTAATATAACAATTTCTCAAACGGCTCAACGAAAAAGTGAAGAATAACGAGTTGAATATAGTATTAGTAATAGTCCAAATAATATTTGACAAGCAACAGTGGTAGTATGTGAGCAGACGCGTAATGTAAGGTTATGTTCGTGCAGTAGTCCGGGCGCAGGTCGCACGACAGGAGGTCGTTAGGTTTAAGTCGCGTACGTTTGGCGTTCAGTGGATCGTGTAACCGTTGATACAAAGACTACCCACCGGCTCGGTATGTGCTAGTGTTGGATGACCGTTACTGAAGAATCCACAGCGTACTTTGATTACCTATTATTACATTCGATACCAACAATATACCATTAATGCATATATACGATTTGTAGTACTTTAAATTAGTGTAATTCGAGTTTCAGTAGATAAAATTGGTGGCCCCTACCATCTCGCATTGCCAAATTTCTGTGACTTCGTTGCAGGAATCGTTGTCCAAAGAGTTGCGAGGGTATTGCTTGTTAGATTTTAATTTGTATTTTAATTATTTTAAGGTGCCTTTTGATTTTTATTTTTTACATTATTAATTTATATAACAACAAAGGATATGTTTTAATGTTTGA
>PDGT01000018.1:3821828-3839694 GCA_003671415.1 Megathymus violae
TGGGAATAATAATCAATGATTTTTAATGATAAATTGATCAATATTTGCATAATTTGGCATTGTTATTGTATTTGTTTGTTTGTACTTATCGATTGACTGTTACCACAGATCACTTAGCTCAAATATACTTAATATTTTTTTTTATTCACCATTGATGTGTGTGCAATGTTACGCATAATAATTATTTTCTTTTTTGTTTTTTCTTTCTTTAACATTCACGTTGAAATAATGTTGCCAGGTTTATTCTCGTGCAATTGTACTTTCTTAGATCTCTTTGTACAATCCATATCGATTTCTGGTAGCTTGCCTAAATTGAAGTGTATTAAAATATATTGGGCATATGATCTGTGACTGTTACGGTTGGTTTAACTGTAACATATAGTGTAATAGTTTTCTGGTGTGTTAGTATCTTCGTGGCGCCATAAGTAACATAAAACAATAGTTCGAATACTTGTAGAATTATTAATAATCATTTTGAATGTAGGTCTATTCGTATTAACTATAAAAATATCGGATTAAAAATATCAGCTTTGTTTGGTTTAGATTGATATTCATGCGAAGCTACTCTGGAGACCCTTTAGTTTCATTTATTTCATTTATAGATATGAATGTTATATTTTTGTTTGAATACTCATAAATTGTGTTATGTATGTGTAAAATGTTCAGTTATTTATTGGATGTAATGTCATTGCATGTGTTTCGTCAAATGGTTATACTGAAGTGTAAATGCATATTTATTGAGTTCTCATGATAAGACTGTTTGAAGTCTAAATGTATAGGTTCCTTTGCAATATCACATTCAATTTATAACATTTTTTACATGTATACACTTTGGGAATACCCATTGTGTGGGTAATCTATACATATTTTTATATAGTTACTAACATTATTTTATGTTACGATTCTTTCGTGAATGTTTGGGTTTTTCACTTTATCATCTAATTAACGAATAGGTCATTCCGTAAGCATTGACGAGATAAACAATGAGGTAAATAGTTAACATTCTTGTCATAATTATTACATTGATGTTTAAAAATCAGTAACGTGTATTTCATACATCATTGTTCAAACTAATCGTAAAGGAAAATAAAAGTTTGTTTATCATTTAGATGTCAGTTTGATTGTTCATAGTTGTCGAAGAAACGTCACGGTTTAGTAAACTGCATTAAATGTTAATAATATTCATGGAAAATGTAAATATAGATTTATATTTTAGTATATCATAATTATTTTCTATACATACATTTCTGAGATATTGTATATTTTTAATTATTCATAATATGTTAACATAACATGTTAATGTTTTTACATATTTAATATATTTTAATTATATCATATTCCACCGATGATTAGATAAGTTTCTATCATTAACAATATTTGTATTGTTATCTATGTCATACATATTATAATCGAATCGATAATATTTTGTTTGTATTGTGATTCTGATGTATGAAAACATTTTTATTTACTTGAGTTTTAAATACAAATGTGTTCTGCGTTAATTGTTATTTAAAAGTTCTTTTGCCTGCAATAATGTGTCTCTAGAGTGGCAACATTTTAATAATTATTCAGTTGCAATAATATAAATAATATTTACTGTAACTCTATAACGTATTATTTAATAATTATAATGTAATCGACTATGTATTTAATGGCCAGCAGTTTAATCTGTAAACATCATTAAATAGTCAGTATAAGTATTATTGATAATGGTAAATTTAATGGACATTTTAGATTTTTTAATGATATTTACCGAATTAATCTTTAAAAATTTCATGTATTCGGTGTTAGTGTACTCACGCGAGTCAAACTTATGTATAATCATATATATCGTAGTCTATAAGCAACCCGTCAGGTTACACTACATTACGCTGTATTTAAACTATACTTACCGTAATATATGATAATAATAATAATATGAAACTCATCGTCAGTGGGAAGATAAAAGGTCTCAAGCGCTACCTGGTCTCTGTCGCTTCAGACGTTTTAATGTTTGTGGTCATTGGAGGGCGCGGCTGAATTAAAATAATTAAACGAAGACTGAAGAATAGGTATAGAGTTAATAATTAGTGTTTAATATCGACGGCGGGAAGTCGAAACGTCTCAAGCGACCGGATTGCGTTGCTTAGGACTTTTTGTCTTTCCATCGGCGAGAATAGTTTTTCCGTACTACCCACTATCACACTCTGCTGTCTTTGTTTGCAATTTTCCGTATCCCTATGTGTTTTTATACACGTATCAGATATATATGTTCCTGAGCGACGGAGCCGTCGCTGTCTGAACTATACAGTGAGGTTGTAGTTTACATGTATTATAAACCTTTTAATTTTGCATAAATGTTCTATGCATGTCGAATTTGCGGGTATGGTTTCAAAGTTTGGGTAAATTTTATTATAATATCTGGAATACTAAGAAGAACCATGCCTCTTCCCCACTGTACTGTATATCGGTCAGCAAGGTATGACATAGTCGAGGCCCAGGAATGAAAAATGTGAGTCGGTTTCGGTCGTAGCATAGTCGACTTTGTCTGATGAATGATTAAATCGGTTCGTATCAAACATTCGATGGTATTTTATTTGTGTCGGCTGGGACCTGTTATATTTGTGTATGTAAGTTACATGCGGTACGAATCCTTTCTTCTTTGTTATATAATTTTTGTTCGTATCACTGTCCTAATTCGCTTTTATGTAATATTCCTTTAATAAAGTCAGTTGTTTTAAAATTTGGTTCCTTTTTTTTCTGTGCATATTTTTTTTTGCTTTCGATATTTTAATTGTTATGGATTTTCTCAGTTAAACATATGCCTGCGTAAGTCTGTTCCAAATATACTTTGTCACTTCCGAGTGATAAACTTATTTTTATCCTTTATTTAGATGTGTTTATTTAGGATAGTTACTCTATAAAGCGCGAATATATATAAAATATACTTGTCTTAGCAGATTACTATATATTACACACAGTTATGAAAGTATATTATAAGGGAAATTTAAGTAATCTGAAAAACAAATGTTTCCATGTCTACATTAGTAACTAAATATTTTATGTTTAAAGCTCCGTCTATAGTAAAGATTTTTAATAGTTCATCAATCCAAGCTACGAACGAGTTCCATTGTTACATATTAGATGGCGTTACATGTTACTTCCCGCTTTTAAATTTTGTCTTTTATAGTATTTTTTTTTCTCCGTGCAGTTTGCGTCATAAAACGTCGGAGCGGTGAAGCGAGTATTTTGCTCTCTCTCCCACTCACGGGCCTTATGGGCGGCATAGTGATGCGCATTATTGTTGTCGATAAGCGTTATCGATAGTGTATTTAGTTTTGTCATATGTGGGATTGTGATAAAAATGAAAGAAAAATAGATAAAACAACGTATTTATTTAAATATGAATAATAATTATTTAAAATAAATAATTAATTGGGTATGTATGTATTAAAAAACTATAAGTACAAAAGTTTAGAACGTAACAAGTTATATTAAAAATAAATATAAATACTTATATCTTTTATTATACTTTTTGGGATCTATTTTCATTTCAATGAAAAATGTTAAAACATTATTGATAATAACACGTGCTTGTGCTGGTATATTGGTGCCAACAGGCAAAATATTCGTTTGAATAAATTCTGCCGTTTTGGTACAAAACAAAGAAGTAGCGATTGTGTCATTAAAGAAATTCAGAGATTGAATGTGCAAAAACACTTATTTTCTCTTCGATATATGTACTAAATTAGCATTGCATTATTAATACCTGCAAGGTATTAGGTGGGGGTAATGATGAAAAACAAATTACATAACAATTAACAAACAATGATCATAACATAACAATATCGCAGCACCTTTTGTATACCGCACCGCCGCCGTGCGCCTGCCTTCGATGACTCGTTTGTTTTTATTGATAATGGCGTCGCGCCCGCGCAACATGTTCACCGCCCTAGCCGGCTTATTTATTATGACCCAAACTGCACGGAGAAAAAAATTATACTATAGTATATTGTTTTAATGCGAACGGTAGCATCGATTGAGTAGTAGGCATTAGGGATGTTATGGAGCTGCGTAACCGTAACCGAAACTATCGGATATCCGAAATAAAAATATATCCGAAAACGTAACCGCATCCAATAAAAAAGTTTCGAATAATTTCGGATAGGGGCAGAGTCTAAATGAAATACGTTTTGCCAGATTTTCGCCGGCCGAGCTGATACATTAACCGCATTGTTCACATTTTAGACAGTTAATATTATTTCATTTTTAAGGCTATTATTTTATTCTGTTATTATAATATCACATAATATAGCAAGAAATTTAGTTAAACTTTGTAAATAAATACCTTATATTATTTTTCCAAGTTGTAAATCATCTAATATCCATAATCGAAATTATCCTAAACAATGGGATAGTCCGAAATAATTTCATATCCGTAACCGTAACCTAAACCGGTAAGATGTTATTCATATATCCGTATCCGTATCCTTAACCAGATCCGAAATGTCATATCCATAACAACTTGTAGGCAGCAGCTGCAGCGAGTGGACTCTAGAGATGTATCCGACGCACGGCGAGTAGGTTTAGTCTTTACACCCAAAAGGTTCATATCGAGATATATTAAAATATCCACATCGTTGTATTTCTTATTGACTGTATAAATAACTATTTTCGTCTTATGATGAATTTGGCGATATTTGTATAATGTGTGAGAGTATGAGAATGTTGATGGAATTTATAATTAAAGTATTACTTAAAATACACACACACGGACGTGCACATGTGTCAGGATGGACGAACTGTTAGCATTAATAAAACAGCAAGTCCTGCACGATGATGAACTTGGCACCAAAATGTGTATCAGTAACTCGATAATGTAAAAGAATATGTTAAGCTGTCATTTAAAATATGATGGAAAAAAATAATTTGGCATTTATGTCAAGAAAAAATTAAAGCAGGACGAATATCGTTTGAATCTCAAATTTAAATACATGTAGTAAATTTAGAGATAGGTAGGAAATTATTTCAGAATATATAAATCGATAAACATTGACTTAAAGTTTCAATTCATAATTTTTAGTAGTCATTGAATGAATTTTGGCCTGAATGCTGTGACTACAAAGAAATTTATAGGATAAATATAAGAAGGGCATTTAAAATGAAACCACATTATGCACTATTTTTATATATTTATCAGACAACGGTACACTGTGACAATAACGAACTTAAAAATTACTGAATGTAATATCCATATAATCACTACATTGATCAGAGAAGAGAAGACACTAAAGAATTTTAAACTTCGTTACTTGGATACTGTCAACTACATTATAATTTTAGAGAATTGGTTACATTGAATAACACCGATTAATTGTACTTTATAATAGACATAATGCAGAAAAAATACCTCGTCATTCGCGCTGCCCGAACGAATTGTATTAATCAACTACTTCATTCCTTCAAATTGTATTTCTGAATATAATAATCATCATTTGCCCATTGCCTTCATGGATCTAAGATATTGGTAAAAGCGGCATTTTCCAACCGAGTTTTGAATTACGGAAGTCCTTCGTTCGTTCAGACAACGAGGATACGGTCTATTACATCGATGACAGCACACTTACAGTAACTAAACTAAACACCATTGATCACGAACTTGTAATATTTTAAAGTAGCTTTACACAGTAATACATCATAGTAAATACATCAGGAACACAGGTATCGAAAAAATATCAACAATAAGTAATGGAAACATCTATGGAAATAACACAATCGAAAAATTATCGATTATTGGTTGTCGTTCCATCGACTACAATTAAAATGACATTCCGTCACAATAACACATCGAGAAACTAAATCTTTTTTCATAATGTTTCCGGCGTGTCTGTTATCTGTGGAAGGCAAGGTCGGATACGAGGTGTAAAAAGTAATTTATTTCAGTCGCTGTAACGTCGATGAAATGATAAAAAATACCAACTTAAATTAATTATATGATCAAACGGTCGAGTGAAATATAAATGCGTGGATGAGACGGAAGTGATAACAAACACGCCGTCGCGACGGCTTCAAGTCGCTAGTGATATGCAATACCAAATAATTAGGGACGAAAGCGATGAGATTACTTACATATTCTATTTCACAGTAGATACCCACCGAGAACTACTTAAAACTAAACAGTCAATACAATAGATCAGTTGAAAATTATGTTTTTGGTTGCTCGCAGGTTACAGCGGTAGGTATATAAACGGTAAACTTTGAGCCCTCAGTGGCGATTCAACTAAAAATAAATAACTATGTAGTAGGAACAGCAACCGAGAGGACGCCTTCTGGCGACCACTGAATGTTGTTCTTTACAAGTATAATAAATAAAATAAACATTATTTTTATCACAAAACAAGAGATGAATATAGTTGTCATGCAGTATAGCACACGGTGCGTGTCGCCAGTAATGATTTTATAAGCTATTTTATTTTATTATAAATTAACGCGTAATACGAATAAGGTACCAACCGAAACCGCCTCTTGCTAGGTGTAGGTACAATATTACTACAAGTAAATATTTACTTAACTATCACGAAAATAACATAGTTAACTTACATTTATGTAATCGAAATGTATACTCTTCATCCAGTATAATAAATTAATTAATGTTTATAATTATAACTACGAAATCCAAATGTGATACAAAATGAACATATTCAGTTCAAACAAATGGCACATTGCAACTTTTGCATTGTTTTCCGATGGATTCTAGTCACGAGTAAACAAATAGATAATTAATTTTGACGCCGAATAGTCAGCTAACGCTTGCCTGTCAGGGTATAACCACTTCGGCCAAATATATAATTTTAAGTATATTTTTCACTATATAATAGTCATATGTTTTTAATTTTTATATAATAATTTTGAATTTTTATATTCTAACTCTTTATAGTTACGCACGTGGTGCATGCGTCCCCTCACCGCCGCTATCCAACACTTACCGTGGTCAAACATTTGGAAGGCACTTTCTACAATTTCAAAAATTTTTAATTTAGCTTTTGAACACATTAGCCTAGACTTACACAATAGAAAATATGCGTAGTAACATTTACCAAAATTTACGCAATTCATCCGAAACGTATAGGCCGTATATAACTTTTTAAATTTTTACCTACAATAATTTTATTTCCAAAAGGATTAGCCAAAAGTTCAACGTTAGATGGATATCGCAAATGTATTTTTAATAATTTGGTCTTTTTTTTTATTTTATACACTAATTTCCAAACTTTAACCAAACCCGATCCCCAAATATAGGTGAGATATCAAGGCCACTTGGAGACTTATCATATCAGTGCTTCTCGAGCCAGTCCGCGGCACTCGCCCCTCGGTGAGTCCCGGTGGAGCCAACGACAACCGATACCTACTCCGATAATATCTAAACTCATGGTATACCCTTTGCGGCAAGAAGATCACTATTAAATTTTTCCGCCGAAAACATTAATCAAAATAAATAACTTTGCATCCGGGGAAGGTGTGGATAAAACAAATTTGTACATGTACACCTCGTCGACGTCGCGTCCGCGGCGACCTCCGAGTGTTCCCGCGGCGTTTTATAGTAGTTACATACCTAATCTAAGTTAATCGAAATGTATGTATACGTAACGTGCGACGAGTTCGACATATACGACCCGGTGTGCGGTCGTACGGTCCGCTCATTCGGCCGCCAACCGTCCGGACCGGTCGTCCGGCCCGGTCGGCGGGAACGAGCGACGGTCTGAGAACCCGTCGCGGGCGAACCGATTGTCCTCTTTACATTAACTAACAAATTTGTCGCATTTAATTTACGATTAACGATTATATTTATTCTTCAAACGTGATAACACTAACGAGTCGGTGATTAGTTCGTCAAGGACTGATTGGTTACTGACAATGCCGAGGAACGGGACCAGCTTCGAATTCGGAAGGAGAACGTTTCCTCCGAACCTGGATTCCTTGCATGCGCCAGGTGTCTGTTATTGAATTGAAAAATCCTCCCTTTCGTAAACAGTTCGCGCTAGTGTTTCAAAATCGACCGATGGCCACTTTCACAGCATGTCAAGTCTTTCGTACCTACTAAATGTCATCTTGTCAGACAATGCTAGTATGGACGACGCGAATGTCATGAACAATTAATTATCTAGAAATGTTAATGAACGGTATAGTGTTACCAGCGTCCGAACGAAGACTATTATAAATGCGTGATTATATTATATTAACATTTAAAACACATAAAGCTTAGCATGCAGAGCTGAAGTTAATGCAGAGAGGTCGGTCGAGCTCTGATCATCTAAGTTAGCCTAACATTTGGAACAATCACTACTGGCTAAGATACATCTATGTTACATTTGGCGATCACTACGTCTACTCGGATGTGACGCTGCTCGGAGTGGCGGTGATGCCCGGAAGCCAAAGCGACACACTCACTACGACACTAGTAGATAAACTGACATCGACCAGACACAATTACGATCAAAGATAAATACGTCTAGAAGTTTGATTAAGGTTACATATCTAGGGCTAATATAATTTGCCTTACGCGATTATGTATGTCGCACAACTATAATGAATAGGTATACCGAACAGTCTTTTTGAAACGGGCCGAATGTTTTAATTTTGATATCTCTACGTTCACAGATGGATCTAAGTTTTAACTTAAGCTTACACGTCAAGTTAACACATAACGCGAGGCGAAGGGACCGCCTCCGCTCGCCTCGCAGTAACAAAACTACATAATTACACTAAAATTATGTCACTGGAACAAATATATAAACGACGTTGTATACATAAAATATTGGATAATAATCACTAAAAATTAAATTAAAAAAATCTTTCAGAATAATGTTCGTAATTAAACATAACTAAACAACAAAGCAATGTATTGCACAGCAAGTCCACTTTAAATAATAATTAATAAACTATGATCAGATTAACGCCGATGAAATTCTCACAAAAATAAAATTGTCAACGCTATTGCGTCGCGCCTGCGCGTTCCGTGCGCGCGGACTTCTGTGCACGCTGAGCACAGAGCGCGCGAACCACAGAGCGCGTCGAGCTCAGAATGTGGAGAGCTCGAAGCCAGTTAGTTGTCAAGGAGACGCGTAGATGGAACGCGCTTATCTTTCCGCTGCTGCGTTTGCACGTTTACACCATACACACTACAAATACCGCTTAGACCAACATCCTGATTTTGGAACATTAAAATTACGCGTGTTACGCGATCGCTTCTAAAACGGTAGATAGATGTAGTTGGAAAAAAATATGTCCTTTGATATATATCTGACGGTGTACGTGCTACGCAGGTGTGAACTAGGAGCGTCTAGAAGTAGCCCACGGAGTTGCGGTTGGGCACGAAGTAGGGGTAAGCGGGCAGCGGCGGGGGCATGCCGGGCGGCACGGGTGACGTGCCGGGTGCCGCGCCCGCGGCCTCGCTTCAGATGTTCTCAGCGCGGGCTTCTCCAGGGAGCTCCATCTTAACCGGCATGGCGGCCGACATGTCCTTGCCGTTTTTGCCGACGGGGGTTTTCGGCGGTCCCATATCTGTGATCTCGGCGACGGCGTCGCGGTCTCCGTATCCGGGTCGTGGAGAAGCGAAGGGGCGGAACGGGTCGTTGGGCTTGGGAGGTTCGAGTGCGTGTCCCGGTGGAGGGGGCGAGCACAGCGGCGATTCGAGGCCGGCGGACAGCGGTGAGGGCAAGCGAGGCGACTGCAGCGGCAGCGGTGGGAGCCCTAGGTGCGGTGGATGGTCCGGAGGGCGCTGCGCTGCTACTACCATATTGCACATCTGTCGCCGAATGCCGTGGGCCACCGCGGCAACTGCTGCAGCAGCGGCCGCGTTCGGCGACACCCCGCCTTCACGCCCGTTGCCGCACGCCACCGGTCCATACGCGTTGCCGACCGTCAGTCCATCCTATAACACCCACACGACCGCACATTTAATGTTACATTTTGTATTGATCTTGCTGAATCGATCGACGCACAGCGTTTTTCGTTACTATATACTATAGCAGCTATAGCAGCGAGAGTTGAGATTCCTTGAGGGCATTTGCTTTAATGATGTCTGATTAGTTATTAAATCATTACACTATTATTGCGATTAAATTTTAATAAGATTTTATGTCAACTCTCACAGCTAAGATTGGTAATATTAGAACGTTACATAAATCAGGGATCGGATATGCAGTGCTTGTCTTTAATGATTCATAGAATTTCAGGAGCCACGTATCGGAGAAAATCTGCAAAATTATTATTTAATTCATGGCGATGCGAAACGCGAGCCTCATATAAATCGCAATAGCGTGCGCGAGCACAGGTGTTCGTTCTACGGGAATTACTCCGAGCACAACGGAAGGCTAAACGGTCGTAATTCGCGATACTGACCGTGATCGAGGGATACGGGAGCACCTCCTCCTTGATGTGGTGCGGAGTATGGGCGTGCGTGTCGCGGAACACGACGGCGCGGATCACGCCACGGATGTGCTCGTCCGGCCACACGCCCAGCAGGATACGCTGCGGTCGTCCGCGACCCTTCGGCCTCAGATCTGCAACGACGCATAATAGTAAAGCGTGAACAGACAACGCACTATTTCCACCACTACGCCGCGCAGTAGAACCTAACTACGATGAGGCTAGTACCACGATACGCGGACCGAGGACACATTTAAAGTTTAGTTTCACATCGAACGAGCGAACGACACGCTTCCGAAAATAAACAGAGGAGTGAAGCAGCCATTGGTTACGTTGAACGACACATGTCCACCAGTAAGAAAACGATGTTGCTTTGTCCAAAATAAAATATCTTCACTTCAGATAGCTATTTATTTTCTTATTAGAATATGAAGACGAGCGATCAGCTAGTTCTACTTCGAATTAACTTTTATTATTTAATTAAGGGACAGCAAAAAAAAAGAAGTCTACCCCACGCGATTTAAATTGGGTTGAACTGTTTTTTTTATAGTTTTAGTTCACAGCTCGTTCAGTTCCTTAGGAATTTTTCTTTTAAACGCTCCCTAAACTATCTTCATAGAGTGTCCATCCGATGGGAGTTTCTCGAACCAATGATTGCTCAAAGGATTTCATAGGATTCAACTGATTGAACAAAATTTCGATCAAATCACTCGAAATAAATATAAAGTTTCATCGCAAGCTGTAATTAAATGATTATATTTATGAAAATAATAAAGGGATTTTCTTGTCTTTTCGCTTTACTGAGCACTAAAAACACACTAATGACATTTTTAATATGAATAACCATAGTTCAAAGTGCGCAACACGATTATATGCTAGATTAAAATCAATTTAAAAATATACCCAACATAGATACGGGACATAATCTGGTTAAGAGGTTGACTTTCGCAGATTATCACACAGCTAATTCGCAAACGCACGCAATATAATTAGCTCGCCAAAATCGCCAATAATAAATATGAGAGTTTAGCAGAAGTGTACACAACATGCCACAAATTTATATTTACAAACAGCGTAAATTCTCATTTTCAATAGAAATACATTTCTCTCCAATTAAGTATAATCCACTTAATGATTCGGACAATTTTAAGAAATTTAATGAAGTCATTTTAGCTCACGTCACGATAATTTTTCATTACAATAATTATTTAATTTGCATCCGATGTATTTAAAGGTATTAAAAATGATCAACGAAATTTGTGACAATGTTATTAAAATAAAAAAATAGCAAATGAAAACTCAAGTTTTTATTGCAAGTAAGCGGTGTGTTTTTGCAAATTTTGCAAAATAAAGGACACGCAATAACAGTTAATGTTAATGATAAATAATCACTTGACGTATTTCTGTCTTTCTACTTGTTTCAATCACGAAGGGTTCATTTGCCATGTTGAACATTCGAATGGTACATACCTGCTCCTCCATCAGCGCTCGGTCCCAACATGTTGTGGACTCGATTAGCGTAGAGCACGAATGTCGGGTAGGGGATGTCGTACTTCCTCGCGGCCTGGGACAGCGAGAGTCCTTCCTTCAACACGGAAAAGATGGCCTCGGCCATGGTCTCCGGACGCCAAGACTTAAGCGGGCCTCGTTCGCGGAAGCGCAGATTATGTACCAGGCTCTGGTTGGTGTTCCAGCACTTCTGCCACATCGACTGCAGTTGGTACTGGTAGCTATCTGCTGGAAATACAAGACGACAGTATGAGCACCTTATCGTGATAAATGTTTGGTTAGTGCAAAGTGCGGAATTCTTTATATCGTTCGGGATCTGTGAGACTAATAGGTTGACACGAAATCTTTGTGATCTCTATCCGGGATTTTATGGAGCTCCGTAAGCGTAACCGAAACTATTGGATATCCGGAATAAAAATATATCCGAAACCGTAGCCGGATCCGATAAAAAAGTGTCGGATAATTTCGGGCAGGGGCAGAGCCTAAATAAAGCACGTTATGACTGGTTCACGCAGACCGCGCCGATACATTAGCCGCGTCGTTCTCATTTCAGATACTTTTTATTATTTAATTTGTTTTTTCTGTGAATATAATACCACATAAACCTAGGAACAAAATACAATATATATTTTTCCAAGTCGTAAATTATCTAATATCCGTAACCGAAATTATCCGAAACAATCGTATTATCCGAAATAGTTTCATATCCATAACCGTAACCGCTAAAACATTATTCATATATCCATATCCATATACGGATCCGAAATTTCATATCCATAACATCGCTAATTTCTATAGCTGGAAATAATTTATATAATGACAAATATTGAATATTTTCTTCCCAATATCCTATTCCGCCCACGGATGTTCTAGACATTGATATATACACAACATAATAACCGTCACAAACAATCAAAGGTGTAGCTTAAAACTAATCTTTGCCCCCCTCCCCCGGGGCCTTAACCCGGTAAGCTGTACTCTTTACATATCACGGTCACGGGGTGTTTAAAAGTTATTAACACTTAACCTAAAATATTTTTCGTAAAATATTATAATATGTTAACTAAGAAGGCTCTCACAAATGTATTTTAACGCCAACTTTAATGAAATGAACTGTAGGTATACTGTAGAATATAATGTACTAAGTAGAATAGTTTTGTCACGACAAAAATTCCTAGTGTGGTGACTAAAAATGGACTTTAAAGTTCATAAGGGTAATTAAGTTATTATTCCCAATAATTTGTGGAATATGGAAAAAATATTTCTCTACAATACAATTATTAAATAATAAATATTATCTCAATATATAAAACAAATTTTGTGGGAAATAAATTGTAATATAAAAAAAGTGCAAGAACAAACTGACAGAATTAGCAACATCGTTTTATGATATTTATATTGTTTACAAGAAGACGATATATATGGGAAATAAATTCTTGCACTTTTTTATACTAGAATTTATTTTCCAGAGGATTTATTTTATATATTGAGATAATATTTGTTCACACATAGAAAATAAATATGAGAACTCCACACTTAAAGAAAAGTAACATAACAGTTTATCGAACTTCTACAGATAATTAATTCAGCGGCCTTATGACATGATAACATGCTCAATCATTATCACCAATAACATGCAAAAACGATCAAAATCAAAATCAAATAATAAAACTACTTTACATACTGACCTCCTGAAGAATCTAAAATAAAATTTAAATCATTATTTCGTTGAAAACAAAAAAAAATCAACAACACATATGACTTCAACCCTTTTTATTGCAAAAATATAGTCGTACACAAAATAATGGCTTGGTACAAAAACAAAAGCGCCAATGGAGAGCTTTAAAAACTAGAGACGTTTCGAATACATAACTATTTTTTCTTTTTTTTTTAATTTAATTTAAGTACATAATTATCGCTTGTAATGAATATTGCATTATACACTATTATTGCAAGATTTAGTCAAACCGCTAGGTGCGATCGTGGTGATATTACAAAATGAAAAGCTAGCGTCATACAAGTCGAGCAATAGCTGCAGATCAATTGTCTAATCTCCAAAGAAGTCATACGGACTAACTCGACAGACTCACAACTTGAAGTTGACTATACATGACCACTGATCATATTGATCGATATGATGGTACGTGATATAATACAAATTTTTTATTTCGCACCAACTATATAAGTTATTTGCGTTTGATTTTACATAAACAGCCGGCAAATAGGCCAACGGGCCCTACCATGGTCCATCAAGTAACGGTGTCACCGCCCTGGTGCCAGCCCAGATCGAAGCGGTCGACCCGTTCGAATCATTTTGTTACAGTAAATTTATTACCATTAATGAAAAAAAAAATTTACTATTAAATTTAAAACACTCTCAACTTTTTAAAACCTGAAGATCATTAGCGGTACAGTCAATTTCCAGTCTGTGTAGATTTAGAATTCACTTTGACTATTTCACTTACTTGTAAATATCATTTTAATTCTAATTATATAAAAATAAGTACATACATACGCTATACGAGTCTAATGAACAATGGCAAATATTCTTCTATCAAAAATAATACTTAATTAAATGATATTTGAGCAATATTTTAAGGCACGGAGGTACATATATATGTTAAACACTCTATAGCGTAACAAAGTAAAACTAGGACACAGGTCTACTTCCATCACACATTTGAAGGTTTAAGCAATAGGTGAGAAACAGCTTAAGAAAAGTTTTCAATTTACGATAATTACATGAATTATATATAGGGCTCTAGGGCATCTAGGTTGTCATTGGACTATTCTTTATCAACGAATTCACTTCAATGATTTTCTATGTGACACAATCATGTATAATCAGTTACAAAATGTCTGTCTAACAGAAATATTCAGATGTGATAAGTTTAAGTTAGAGGATTACATTTTTTTCAAATCACAGTTATAAATGCTACTAAATTACTTATTTTTAATAACTACTTATAGTTTAAGATGAATTAAAATAAATTAACAAGTCTAATCGTAACTACTTATTTTCGCTTGCTTGGTTTGAATGCACATTAAATATAATTATTTGATCCGCTCTAGAAATTAGTATAAAATATACATTAAATACAAATTTATACGTATGCAATGAACTTGTACCTATAATTATTAGGTAGTATATTTCTACTATAATAATAACTGTAAAGATAATGTACATCAATAAAGAATAATCGAACGAATTAATTAGTGTAACTCATTACTCTGTATTTTACTAACTTGTGTTTAATATATGTAAGTAACAAACTAAACACCTGCCTTTATTTAAACGAACGATTGAAGATTAATAATTCGTTATATAAAAAGTTTCAATACAAAATGCACTAGAAACCTAATTAATCGAAAACCAAACAAAATGGCTGACACAAGTCAGAAACTTTAACGTCTATTTAGTAATATTAATTCGCCAATTAATTACATAATCCCGGCGTGGCGGAATGTTAATAAGATAGATTGCCAACCGATTGTCTCAATGAAATGTTTTATATATGTTTCGCTTGCATCATTTGTACATATATGCATATTTATATGCAATCTTTGTTTTTCTTAGTCAATATCGTTAATACTATTTAAGACCCCTTTACTACTACATCTTCTGGATAGACACGCAGGTGGCCGATTGTATGTTAATAGTCGCAACAAAAAGAACAAATGTCAGCGTTCGCCTTAATTTATATTGGACGATAAAAGATAATTATATTACGTTGAAAATTTCCTGTTGCAACCAGTGTTGTTATGTACTATGTACTAGGATCAGTCCAATTTCGACATAGTTTACTGAACGGATACCGATCTGCCTCCCATCGGATAACAGATAACATCCATGTCTTATATTACCGAGAATCCTAATTAATTGCTTTTTATCAACTGAATAATGATTACTGTATGATATTGACAGCGATGCGATAATATCTTTAAGGCTTTTTGTCGCTCTTAGTATAGACGGATGAATTTATTATGACACGCCACCTGGACTCAACTCAAGGTTTGATGTTATATTAAATAAAAAATATCATTAGGATTCCTACCAGGACTCTCTGGGCCGCGATATACATCCATAATTAAAACATCTCAAACAACCAAGACCCGGGAGCAAATCATGAAATCAAAGCATCCGTTACATTATAATATGCCCAGTCTGGGACTCGAACTCTTAAATTTTCGTTATGTTACGCGTATGTTTAATATTGTTATCAAATGAGCTCAATTATCCCATAACCGAATGATTACCGGTTATTGACATTTTCGTCATATCATAGTTTCCCACCGTTGGTCTCGCGTCTTTGAATTTGAATATACTTATGAATACATGTATGTATAATACTCCAATACATATACTATATACTACATAATATACATAGATATTCATACAAGTTGTATACTTTAAAAGGAACTTTTGTGTGTTGAAAACCAGTGATTCTATATATTTATATATCAACCTTTTATAGTTCACTGCTGGACATAGGTCTCCACTAACTGGCGTATATCCGACCGGTCCTAGGATCAAGTTTATAAAAATACTATTTGACGCATACATAAAATATAATTATTTACTTACAGGTCCATTACGTAAGAAAACGTTTTAAGTAAACCAGTAGCAAGTTATTAAGATTTAATTCTCATTATAGGGATATTTGAAAATATTTTCAATTATTATTTACAAAGCAACTTTTCCAAGTTTCCTAAAGCAAGATGAAGAAATTCAAAGTCTGTTTACACTTAGTAGTTAGCGGCTCCTCACGTTCATTTATCATGAAGTTTGCGTGCGAGCGAGCCATTTCAGATTATTAATTAAGAAAAATCATTAGTGAAACTATTCCTGATCAGAAATAATGGAAAATAACAGATCTAGGGATACGGGCGAAAAAAATATGAAGATTAACACAAACTCGTTCGATTTACATTGTGCATTTAAATGCCAACAAACAGTCTATTAATAATAGCGAACGGAAAGTCAGGGTACGCTTTATGGCTTTATTATTTCCATGGGGTCACAGTTACGCAAGGGTATAACGTTTGGTATTTAAGAAAGACATTTGCAGTCGCGGCTCCACTTGCCAAGTTTTTAGTAATATAAACTGAAATAAGTTTTATGTTAAGTAACGGTTGACTTTATTAACATTATTGTTTGAGTAAAGCGCTCATTTAATCTACGTAACGACTAACATGAGAGCGGCCGAAAATGACTTATTGCTTAGTACTTTGGAAAGTACGTTAAACCTTCGGATTCGTTTGTCATCGTTAATTAATAATCATTTAGCAGTATTGGAAGTATTTGTGCGGCGTCAGAGCAATTACAAGAAGGGATTCATGAATTACTTCGGGCCTGGAATGGGCTATATTGTCGTGGTTTACTAGTGACGGATTTTTGTCTTTCTCTCATTTTGTTCTAATTAATCGTGAATAGATAAATAACTAAACCGATAAAATTCAATAGCATAGAAACTGTTCAATGCTAGTGAAGTAAGAACGGTGTCATAAGTTAAGTTAATTTAAGTATTGTATGTAGTTTTCGTTATTAATAGTCAAATCAAAATCAAGGTAAAATCATCCAATTGAATGTTCGAATGAACGCTATCAAACGATTCAATAACATGGCATTGTATTAGATGCTACAATAATCACATTGTACGATAACACCACTTCTTTTGCACATCTTTCACCATTCAACGACAACTAATTATTTTTCTCAGAAAACATAATGGAGTTGAGAAATATTTTATTTTTACGAAGAAACTGACCATCTCTGAAACAATACAAAAACATCGTTCTTAGGTCAAAATAAACTAATTAACATTTTATACAAATGTCAAAACCAATTAATGGTCGGTCACAGAACTTTCGTTGTACAATTGCAACCAACTCGTCCACTCTGTTCCTAGAAACGTAAAACCTGTAGATACAGGTGTCTGAAGTTATCGCA
>PDGT01000018.1:3839706-3852881 GCA_003671415.1 Megathymus violae
ATTGTGTCTAATTATCTTTTTATGTTCCTCCTTCAACATGAATTAACACGCTACATGCGTCCGGGGCGTAAAAAGATATAACATTAATATTTATAACATCGAATTTGCGAAAATAATTCCAGCTTCTTCCTTATAATTTAGCCGATGTAATTGAGTGAATAACGAAAAACCTGTCCCGCAGTTGGCCTGCCCGCCTGAGTCTCTGCGAAGGACAAATAAGGCAATCGGCGATAATATAATAATTCGGCGAAAGACAATTTAAAAATAACACGGCAGTCTCAACATTAAGGCCAGAATCCGCTGTGAGACATTTTTCACGTTACAATACAAGGGAAGTTCTAAGAAACACTTTTAATTTAATAGTCGAGTGCATGTAACATGCTTAGCGTTACATGGTACATGTTACTCATGTAAGTAGACATTTTTAAATTGACCAGATCCTCACAAATTCTAGATTAGTTGCCTGCTTAATTTTATATGTGGGCATCTTCGTCCCACATTCATACGTATTTATGTAGTTTATAATATTATTATGTACCGAATCGAAAAGCAAAGCTGTTTCTCACTACGCGACGACTATTTTAGGTGTGAGTTAAATAAAAATTATCATTAACCTATAGTTTTATCTAAAGAAAAAAATACAATCATATTTGATACGAAGTAATTCACTCACTCCACGTTAATCTTTTTACAAAACTTAAGATACTATGACCATAAGAGTACAAATAATAAATCTTATTAGAAATTATCACTAAGACTACAACAAATCTTATCTTGAATTATCACAAAATAATTATTTATAAGGCACTTCTGTTACATGTACGGGGTTTTAGATTAAAGATATACCGTATAAGGCACTTTGTATGACATTCGTACAAACAGATTTTATTATTTCTTTTATTTAATTTTCTTACAAATCTGTTATTATTTTCGAGTCATGTACTTTCTGCACATGTTACGTGACCAGAAATACTTAAATTTAACTTACTGACAATAAGCATAACAATCAGGTATATCTATGTTTAATTTCTAGTGACATTTCAAACCTAATTTGTTTTATTAGTATACTTTAATATTCAGACAATTTCAACAGTCTCAAACTAAAAAAAATCAATCTTTTAATTTTAAACTTTCCATTTCGTACAAGAGTAACCAAGGTAATAATTCATTTACTAAATCGAAGAAATATGCTCTAGGGTTTACGATTCATCGTCTGTATTGTGTTCGGGCTTTAATTTACGTGATTTATTTGATCCTTCGTAGTACAGAGAGACTATAGAATGTTTTTTACAGAACGCCCACCACCATCGAAAGCCCGTTAAGCCCAGAAATACGAAGCCAGGGTCTCTACCTCTTTTTAATTTTTCTACGAACGACAAAACTTCAACCAAAGACTTCTTGGTTCGTCTGTTGTACGGAGAGATGCTGGTTTCGCAACAAAAGTCTAATACGGCCCGTTCCTCACTAGGCTGTAACCCAGCTTCGTCCAATACGGCCATACGTTTCGATTTGCCTAAGATATTGTCGTATAAAGTTCCTTTAGGTATTCCATAGTGCGTGGCGGCCTGCGTAAACCGCATCCTCTGCGTGACGACCGCCTGTATAGCTTCTTGCAGTTGTCCCTGCGTCCACGTCGGGGCTTTCAACTTGAGTGTATGACCGTGGAATTCTGATCGACAGACAAAAGCAATGACGCCATCGTCAAGGATTGCATAATAGTATGACTGAGAACGCCCGGAAACGTACCCTACATCTTAGGTACTTTAAGAAAATTAAAACAGAAACAACAGCGAACTCTCAACATGTCAAACACAGTAAACATTTTATTCTTTACGCGTTCGTAAATGTTGTCACAGCATATGCACCGCTTGCGTAATATTTGCGTAACTCTGATAATGTGGAATAAAATTGCTTTGTGTAAGACTCGCATGCATTCCCATTGCGAAACGTTCCAACTCTATATCATTTTAAACAATAATGTATTGAAGTACCCTATAATAAAGTCTCGCTAGGTTTCCCTGGCCGGAGAAGTTTCTCACGCTACGACAACAGTTACAAACGATGCAAAATACTGTACTTATCTCGTTGAAATATGAATAATGTTAAGCACTAATCTTTATAAGTAAGAATTACGTTATACATGCAATTTATGTTACAACAAGATTATTAAATAAATACAATATGGCCGATAAAATAATTAAGACATAATAATTGACTTTCTCACGAGTTCATGTCAGTTGGAGGAGTTCGGACAGTAGATTTTAAAAACAAATTTTGTCATTGCTTTAACAACATTTAGTAAATCTCGTATCTTTATTATAAATATATCGTTATATCGTATCTTAATTATAAATATATCGTTATATCGTATTTTTAAATGAACCAGGTGTATTAAGTGTAATAGAATACGGTGTATTATTCATATCTAAGAATTGAAACCAAACAACAAAATACTATAATTTTAATGTAGATAATCTAATGTTCCACTATTGCAATGGTGCAAATTGGCTAAAAAGTGTGCTTTTAAACATGCCCAATATTTAGTGCTGTAGATATCAACTGACCTGCGATAGACGAAGTGGACGCTCCCAACCAGGCATGGGAGTTCTCCAGCAGCTTAGCCTGTGGACAAAGTTAAACTTATCAGTCATTTCATCATATACTTAACGAAGAATACTGCTAGACTAGTTACGGAAGTACACTGCAAATATTCATTAATAGTTCAAGATAACCGTCGTTTTAAATTTTGTCCCTCTTATTTTGCATGTCGTCGTCCTTGTCGACAGGGAATAACGAAGATTTCTCTTTTGGGTAATGGGTCTTTAATAAGTATAATTTATGTACACTTTAATAATTTAATAAGTATAAGTTATGTATGTTTGTATTTGAGAAGACCTAAGGCGAACAAACAATAAACAAACATTTGTTTGTAACATGAACGACCGGCACGGCCCGTATTCAAACTCTGGACCTTCCGCTCCACAGACACGATCACTAACAACGTGTTATAAGGTTGTCATATATATATATATATATATATATATATATATATATCTTGCTATTTCTTTTTTAACACCTCCTTTCAACTTTATTTTAGTAGTCAACGAGCAAAAACAAGTAGACTCTGAAGTCCTGATTAATTTTTTTGCCGAATAACATTATGCAGAAGCAAAAGTAGTATTAACATTATTGAAATAATTGCGCAGTCGGCAGTTTGTAGCTCCTTATAAGAGCAAGCAGTAAAGAAAAACTGGACGGACCATTTCATCATATGAACGTAAAAAATGACTACAATGTAAGCGATGATGGTGCGATAGAAATAAAATAGTGAGTGGCGACAAAAAACTCAAACTGATACCACACTTGGAATGGCATGTGTTGTGAACTGTACGATAATTATGTTGAAATAATCAATAACACCGCATATGACAAAACAGCGATGGAGGTAGGTGACTGTCATTCTGTGCATGGAGCAATCGTTGAATGTTGAACACATGACGGGACCTAGGCGCTCCGAGGAAAAAATGTAACCGGTGCAAGTCAGAATACATAAAAAATGTAGAAAAACATTTCCATACTTTATGTATGCCCTTTTCAAACGATAAACGATTAAAATGTGCGTTTACAAACCGTCCAACGCTGGACACGTCGGAAACAAAAGTAATACCACTTTGTAATATAGGGGTTAAAAATTCCGCAACGCATATAATAAAATATGAAGCATTTTTTATATATGACCACTTGTCATTTTAGTACGATGTGTTTGTCGACAAACGGAGCGACATCTTGTTGCGGGCACCGACGTAAAACACAATGAAGGCGAAAAATTTGCATTATGTAAAGAATAAAAAATACATAAGCCTTGAACTTTTCTGAATAAGTATGGCTATATAACTGTGATAAAAACAATTTAAACAGCCTTATATATTTTTAAACTTTCCAACAAACTCGTTGGGGTTTTGTAAAATTACACACTGCGTGCATTTAGAAATCGTTCCATTTAAAAGTGAGTAAATGTAGGCAATGAATCCAGTGGTGGTAAGCCGTTGAGGCCTATTGTATTCCTTGGCTCCCCCAGCATGGTTTGATGGACCGGTTGGTTAAAGATTGTTAAAGATACCAAAATTGGGACGCACGTTTAGCTGCAATTTGTATTTTTTTAAGTGTTCTAGATAGTCTGCCACTGGCAGAGACCTATCCAACCCTCGTCTGTAATAATTAATTTTTGTTTTTAACCCTGCTATTCATTTACAATTAAAACATAACGGCACCAGGCCATGAGCCGTCAATAAATGAGTGAAAATGGACACAATATTTAAAGCGGCACCTCTATTAATTTAGGCGCTAATATTTACATTTTGCATTGCTTAATCTAAACCGCTACTGCAGGGCAGGCATCCGCAGAATAATATAGGCAAATACTGGTATATTATATAAATTGTTTGCTCGAGTGTACCTAATAATATTATGGGTAAGTCGCTGCGCGGCGCGTTCATAAATCTATTTTATCGTACGCGAGCAATAAATTTTATTTCGGGATCTTTAATTCTTTGTTATTGAATTGGATTTTAGTGTTTTATTCGGGTAAACAAACAATACATCGGAACGTTTCAACCGGTACTTAGTGCACGTGCGCGAGCCGTAAACACGACTAGGGTCGCGGCGCGGCGACGCGCACCCAGCGGCACATATAAAACATTTATTTGTAGATACGGTACGTACGGTGCGCATTACGCGTCGCTTTTGTCTGCGTTCAATTAAAACTTCGATAAAATTTAGTTGCATCGTGCACAAAGAAATGCCGCTCGTCTCTCGCGCTATCGCGTGCCGAATGTAAATAAACTCTCGTTCGCCGCCCGCCCGCCCGGCCGCCCGGCCGCTCCAGTGTCGGCGGACGGCAGCGACGGTAGCGTTCGATAAAATGTGCCCGATCGTAAACTTCCTGTTCGAGATCGCGAGGTGTAAATTAACTCTCGAATTGCTCTTTTTCATCTGACCGTTACAATCATCGACTGACGCCGCGATCCGAGCGATCGACGATGAAATTATCTATTACTGTTGCTTAAGTTCACTATTGTCATTTCCAATGCAATTTCTGTGAGAGACACACTCTATCATGGAAGCAATTGAAAAATAATTTGTTTTGTGCCCTATGTATTATTTATGAATGTATCCTTGTAATTTATGAATATATCCTTAATTGAACGCATCGTTTCAACAATGGCGCCTCATTGCAGGTGATAGGTAACCGTTAGTTATTAAAATTTACTCACTTCTTGCTTTCGTTGACGTTTGACGGTTGATGAACGGTTGCGGTGTTAGTTGGAAATAAATTAAATATGTAACGATGTAGGAATTCACGACGGTTACTTAAAACACTCATTTCAAAAGATCAAACCGTGAAAAGAGCCGCAACACAACTTTTGTTGAGTATTTTTGTAATATATAAATATAACATTTGTATATCACTATTTCCAATTTACAGTTAAATAAAAAAAATATTCTATTGTTCATGTATTAAAAGTATTGTTGAGGATCTAGAAAGGCCTTCGCGTTTCGTTGGAAGCCATACAAAATAATTGTTGCTAATTCAATAATAGAGAATTATACTAGCAATACAAAGCAATTACAGTGTATTACTTTTGTACATTATAATAAATATTTAAGTTGAAATAGTAATAAACTATTGAAATAGCGATTTGCGGAGTCGCTCACTAAACATTTATTCACCAAATTTATGAATATTTGAAGGAATATTTATTATGGTACATAAACCCGGAGTGAATTGTTGAATGCCCACCTACTACTACTATAATGTACTAGTACTCGCTCGCAGATATATACTTAGCCACACCTGAGGACTACTTAACAATTTAGTCAATTCTTCTTGAAAGGGAACAGGGCTTCATCGTAGTTGAGGAAACAGAGCGTACAATAAATAAGACGTATGTATGAATGTATGTAAGTATAGTCTCTGGAGGGCTTACCCAAGAGAGTTATTATGCCAACTTCTTCGACATCATAGCAGTTATCTATAAATAACAATGAATGTCCAACGGTTTAACGTGGTCTTCGAAGATGGATACATTCACGAAATTTTTCCCAATAACGAGCACCCATTCAGCTTCCGATCGCGCCCAGGATTTTATTAAAGCTGTCGAGCCTTGCGATATTATTTATGAATGTATCCTTAATTGAAAATGTCATAACAATTCATAATAATTGCATTGTCTTGAGTGCTTCTACACTTCTGTCTGTAATATATGTATGGTTTTTGAAACTTTTGGCTGTATCAGTATCAGTCATTGAAGATGGCACTCTTTGCAGATACTTCGACAAGCCGTTGATGGACCAGTGCTGGAAACGGGTCTAGTCTTATTTGAGGAGTGAGATGAGACGATTTATTTGTAGCCATTGCTGGCCTCACGATGTACGGTAATATTAACTGATAAGTTTAAAAAAGGTTGGCTAAATCTAAAATTATCAGTTTCTTTCTACTATATATTTCAGATGCGCTGATAGTTTATCGCTTTGAACTTTAGCCTTGTAGCCGCACGGCTGTCCCAGTTTGTTCGAATCCTGTACGCTCACTTAATTATTCAAATTACTTGGATATTAAATATTAATTGTCACTTGCTTTGGTGTATAGAAATATGGTACGTAAAGTTGCATATCTGAAAATAGTCCATTAGGTCGTTTTTTATACTACATAATTGATAAGTTAATAATATAATCGGATTCAAATGTTAGATATTGAGTATTACATAGTGGGATCAATATTTGCCCAATTACAATGCTAATTTTATGTGTAAAGTCCTACCGGGTTACTATAATAAAGGTTTCTGTTGCTTCACTAGACTGTGGTGGTTATTAATTGAAGGTTTAAGTGCAAAAAGCTTCACTGCTGTCGTAATTATTCCCCACACTTATGTATTTGGACAATAGCCCATGCTTATTTTATTTTGTAAGTATCCGTTAGTCAAGGCTTTATGTGGAAGTGTATAACATTTTATTAAGAAAACGTTTATTTTAGTCTCGTAATGTTCGATGCAAATTGCACGGACACGCGACAATATCGCGTTTTGTACCTATGTTGATAAAAAGTGTTTTTTTATTTATTCCTATATTGCGTGTGATTACGCACTTCCGTGAATAATTCTTTACAGACATGAATCTTGTTGATGAGTTTCAGTTGCTGGTTTGAGTCACATACACGATATGTTACCTACAGAGTTTTCAAAACTTGACGTTTGATTTAATGTTTCTATCTAGCCGAATATAATTTTCATCACCTAGCCCCGGTCACACGGTCAATACATCCTATTTAATAATACATCAAAAGGTCATCCATCAGAGGTTTGAATATTAGACGCTGCACCTTGCTAAATTGGTATCCATTCGATATTCACGTTTGACAATACAAACGTCACATTGGTGTGTTTCGCACGTACATGAATAGTAATCTAATAACTCGTAGTATATGTATTGTAGTAATATCATAATATATCGCATTGGTTTGGTATAAATAATTTAGTTTTAAATGCTAAAAAAAACTAAGTGTGTAAAATTTCCACTAACAAATGGCAGAACGTAGACAAAAATCCTTAGAATAAATAATGAAACTAACTATGAATTATTTTTTAATTCATCTGAGATAGTGTAGTATTTACAATACTTACATGTTTTTATATCTAGTATTTTGGCACTCGCATAGTTTGTAACTCTTATAGTACTCCTTTGGTTAACTTCTTTTATAATTTCCTGTATCTTTTATCCATTTATTCTGTAATTTCTTTATATATTTTATTAGTTTTAATGTTTTGTTATTGTTGTCAAATATTTGACAAACGTCTTAAATTATTGTCATCATGATTACTTTTTAAATTGTATAATTTCTATCCTTTTTGGTAATATTATTTATTAGGTTGAATAGTAATTTTAAATTCGTAAATAGAACATAATAAGAAGATCATTCCAGAAGGTTCCACATATAAAAGGCGAGCTGTGACGACACGGACAGTCTCTCGCGTCTTGGTCACAACACTGGTAATTTGAAGCAGTTTCTCGCGTGTGGGTCGCAAGTCTTGGATCTCTACACTACCAGTCTCTATGAGTCTCTCTCGCGTGTTGGTCACAACACTGGTAATTTGAAGCAGTCTCTCGCGTGTTGGTCACAACACTTTCACTGGTCAGTGGTAATTTGGAACAGTTTCTTGCGTGTGGGTCGCAAGTCTTGGATCTCTACACTACCGGTCTCTATCAGTCTCTCTCGCGTGTGAGTCGCAACTCTTGGATCTCGACGCCGACAGTCTCTCCCGTGTAGGTTACAACAGTGATAACTTGAAGGAGTCTCATGCTGAATGCTCATACTTCGTGCGCCCTAACGCACGCCTGGTTAAGGCGGTCTCCGTGTGCTGAACACCGGACAATTCACGCGTCTCGTGCGTATTAACGCACGCTCCAGGCGCCGAGGTCTCCGTGTGCTGAACGCCGGGGACTCGGATTGTCTCGTGCGCCCTAAACGCACGCTCCAGTCGCCGACTCCAGTCCAGTCCGTGTCTAAAACAACGTGTACCAAATGATATACGTACGTATAACAATGGCGAGTGGAACAACCTCAGCAAATGAATTAGTGCACAGATCGTATTGTTTAATGTAACGCCATTAAAATTCACATACAAGATTGTAGACAGAAGCATTAGAAGAATCTCTCTATTCTCTGAATTAGAAGGACCATAGAATATGATAAACCAGCCGTGTCTCTTGATTATTAAATAATGCGGTCGTCGTTCCTCTATTCCAGTACCTCTCAAACTTTTTTCGTTCCCGTACCCATTAATGAAACTTTTCATTTTTAATTCCATCCTACTCCCAAAAATGTGTCTCTAATGTAATGTGATAATATTCATTTAACTATATATTGCAGACATAATACATTATAATAATGTTTATATAACTGTTTTAATTTCTTAGTATTTCCACCATTAACAATATAATTTTCACGTACCCCAATGGTACTAGGCGTACCCCCAGGGGTACGCCTACCACAGGTTGGGAATCGCTGCTGTATACAATAGACGACGCTGGATTTCTGTATTATGTTATCAAAAATTTCTACATTGTTTGAATATAGTAATATACAATTATACAAGTCACAGACTTATTAAGTAACCTAAAATATTATTTAATGTTCCTTATAAAAACAATAAAAAATACTTGAGAAGACATGCTGACATAACAGGATTATTAAATCTAAAAACGTTGTACTTACTACAAAAATACGTACAGTACACCGCAACCTCATATACAATGCGTATTGTCCACTACTCATTAAAGCCTATTATTATAACAATACTCCAACGCCAACAGAATTCCAGTTAACAGATAAAGTTAAACAAACAGCGAATCATGTAATCCTATATGCCTTCTACGTTGTTTGTAAATCCCTCGTAATGCCACTAACAGGCGCCTCGACGGACTACAGTGAGAGGCTAGTATATGTTACCGTCTGCTATATATGAACGCGTGTAGCCATCCATGGGTTATGTAATGTCATCGAGAAAGTTTGACTACGCCGGAAGAGGAATGGATGGCAGTACATCGGAAGGCAAGTTCCGAAGTGAGTCTTGAGTCGTGAGTTCGACCTTGTTGAAAGTCAATGACTGTCAATGAATGAATGTCTAAGAAATTTTGGTACATAAGGATTAACTATGAAGTATAAAAGATATGGTTAAGAATGTCGTTTTGTTAATTGACATACTTTGTATTGCACAGAGTCTACTTTCAAGAATGGAATAGTGAAAGGCATAGAAATTAATATATAGGACTTTGTTTTTAAGAATTTTTTTTACGTTTTCGTGAAACTTCGATGTGACATTAACTCATAATCGTCCAAAGCCACTGAAGTTTTCTTGAGTTTTGTTATGAAAAGTTAACATTGAATTCAATCGTTGACATTGAAAAAAATGTAATGTAATATAAATATTGAGAATATTTACAAAGCATAGTAGTTTGTAGTCTCGCTTTCGGTAGGTCCCGAAAGTGTCGGCTTCAGTTAAAACACGGTTTCATCGTTCTTTAGATTGCCGGGCTAAAGACTTTTTTCTATCGGGTTGATAAAAACAATACCTTCTTTGTGCTTATAATATTTTATCTGTAAATGTGGCGGTTTTTTATATTTTACTTATGCGCCTCCGTGCTTTGGACGACATACAAAGTACGGATGTTATGGATGTGGAATTTCGAATCTGGATATGGAAACGAATATATGAGTAATATTTTACCGGTTTCGGTTATAAAATTATTTCGAATTATCCGATTGTTTCGGATAATTTCGGTTACGGATATTACATGATTTACGACTGGGAAAACTATATAATTAATTTAGAGGGTTTGACTTTATTTCAAGGTTTTATGTGCTATTATAATCATAGAAAAAAACACTACCCTTGAAAATTAAATAATAAAAACTGTCTAAAGATAGAACGACATGGGTAGTGTTGTATCGACTCGGCCGGCGAATACCGGAAATAACGTATTTTATGTAAATTTTGCCCCTATCCGAAATTATCCAAAACTTTTTTATCGGATTCGGTTAAAGTTTCGGATATATTTTTATTTAGGATATCCGATAGTTTCGGTTACGGTTACGGAGCTCCATAACATCTTTGATACAAAGCTATTGGTCCCAATTGTTAGCATAGCAGCAGTAGTAACAATAGGCTTATATCCATGCCACCGTATATTCAACCAATCAATATATAGTGTACTTCAATAAATAAGGTTTGCATATGCTGGAGCATAAAGAGAGAAGTAAGTGAGATAAATCACACCTGCAATTTACACAAATACGATGCTTCCCTTGCTAATGCAAGTAGCCGGCATATTTAAACAATCATTATTTGAACTGGCCTGTTACGAGCATTACCTAATACAACATACTTGAATTCCAGCGGTCGGAATTCCATCGGACAGCGAAGGATTCGAACAATTTCCTACTAGCAAATGAACTTAATATCTGGGTTATTATTTATCTTATTTCATCGGCGGTGGGCTACTCTAATACAAGATCCTACAAAATGCAATAAACTTCCGTAGATACACGGGTACCTACAGTACACTCGCTATTACAGTTCGTGAACGCGAAATAAGTTTGTTTTTGGGAGCAACAATCACAAGCATGTAATGTGAATGGCAGTTTTATAACTGCTTTTATAACCTTTTTTATAAAAGGCAAAATTAATAACAGAAAATTCGATAGTTAGTGCCTTTAAACCGTAGTGAAAATAAGAGTGTCAAATTTCCGTTTACGCACTTTAAAACTGGTTTATGAACGTAAGTAATATATTGAATACAGAAAAATAAAAGCGACATTTTTTCACATTCCACAGGCGTCTGAAATTGAAATCGAATGTAATATTCTGAAAATAAATCGATGCTGTATAAATGAGCGGCGTGAAAGAAATCTCAATAACGTTTGCAATAGATTTCCTGCGCCAATCCGCTCTGATCCTCCGGTACGGTGATATTCTGTCGAACGGCGTGCGAAGCGAGTTACAAAAAGTAAAGTGGCTTTATTATGGATTCCAATTTGTTGGAGCAACGTTTAAGCCGTTTGCGCATTATACGGCGATCCATTTGTGTTAGAGTTAGCGAAGAATGGGACGCCAGGGAGGCGAGGGTGGAAGGATAAAACTAATCACACATCCTCTCCGCACTGATAATTGTGCGGCCATTGTAGAAGCGGCAAGCGAGCGACATTCCACTTATTGTCATTTCCGTAAGTACATCTTTCTGTGTGAGTCACAGATTTGGACCATTTGGTAAATTAGTTTTCATAATTCTGTTGAATAAATCTGAACGGTAAGGATTTATTTTATTTCAGGATACATTTCAAAGAAAACCCACAACACGGTCACCACAACATTAAATCTACTATAATATTTATGTTTTTATAAGTTCATATAAAAATATTCTTAAAGATTGTTTAACTTGAAGCTTATTGTACACGATATGTTCAAAAACTTCAAGAATAATAAGCGAATCTTTACTTGTAATAAAATTATAATTGATAGCTTTTTGTACATGAAGGATATACCGATGAGAAAAATCATTATTACGGGCTTTTATTAACACAATAGAACCCAAAATAGTTGTTAGAATTTGTGTCTGTTTAGGAATGTGCGCGCTTATCTCAGAAACAGCTTAACCGATTCCGTTATGGTTTTCACTAATGTATTACAGTGAGTGTCACTTAATATTTAAAATTTGTTTAATTGCTACATTCGTCTACAAATAATTTGTGTACAAATAAAAAAATATAAATGATTATATTTCTAATTCATAGAACAAAAAAACCCCAGAAAGATGTCGATGCTATTTCAGTGCGGTAGCCGTCGTTTTTCTGAAGCGAAGCGAGGGCAGTTAGCTAGTTGTATTAATAAAACTGTTACATTCATGCAGACGAGTGATAATATTCGTAACATTAAGTTTAGAATGAGTGGTTAGATTGTTTAGAGGCGAGGATGTGAGTACGCGGTGTGGCGTGTGTGGTAGCGACGATTGTGAATGACCGCAGCGCCCGCCGGCGGTTTGGCCCCGCGCGCGTCGGCTCCTGCATTATCCATTTCCACATTGCCTGCTGTCTTTTTGTTCCACATTTGATTGTTTAAGCGTGCGTCGATGCGGTATCCGATGGTTATTTTTTTCTATGGCACTTCCACTTGAAACGGCTTCAGTCGATTGTGCAATATGTTGCTCTTATTGTTTCAGAAGAACAATAACTGCCTTCATTTTATATGTTTACAGCGTCTGAAGCCCTCATAAGTACTTGCATCTATTACTATTCCGCGAGCGCAGTTATCGTTATCTCGAAACATTTTTCACTCTATATTAATAGCTTGTTGCATACTCATTATGTATACAAATTATTTGACACTGATTTGAAATTTAATAAAAGTATTTCAAAGACGGTCTCTCCCGGTCTAGGGACACCTGTTTGAATCCTGCACGATTTGTCTAGGTGGTAATTTGAAATTAATTTTCGATTGTTTTGGTGAATGAAAATTTATCTGCGGGTTCGCTATAAAGTTGTTAAAGATGTGTAAAGCTATAAAATGGCGGTCCATGTGTCAACTAATTTCACTTGAAAGCCGAAATCAAGGCCCAGTACTGTA
>PDGT01000018.1:3852944-3927321 GCA_003671415.1 Megathymus violae
ATAAAACTTAAATATATAACGAGAAGAATGCAAATTTAAAATTCATAGCGATAAGAGATGAATTTTGTATTGTGGATTTGATGAATTTTGACGTAGCAGGGAGTGTCTGTAAGGATTCCTTTGACTTGAATGACGTATTCACGTAAGAACTGACAGACACTAAACACGGCGTAGAGTGCCGACACTATATATGCGTTTTGTTATTACAGAGACTTAGGGCGGGAGCTCACAAGTAGACATGCAAAAAGAAGTAATTCGAGAGTAACAGATGAGGTAACGCATATTAAAGTGGATTCTCGTGTGTGAACACTACCTCTTTATCTTCGGAAACATAATATCATGGTGACTTTTTGTTCATGGACTTTCTGAATATACTGTGACTATAATCTTTGCTATAATTATTGACAATTAATATATAACGAATTCCTCACAATGATTGTTACCTAACACACGGTCTTGGTCCAGTTGTTCTAAGTCCGGAACTTGTATACATGTAAACAGTGTAAAAAACTTCGATAGCGCGGTTCAGAAACACCGCGGCCACACCTCTTTAGAAACAATGGCAATTGACAATACTATTTACGAATGTTGAGTTTGATATTTTAAAATAAACTCAAATCAAAAGTATTTTAGCGTTTAAGTATTTTATAAATACACTAAAGCACGTCATTTTTTGCTTCTAATACCGTTTCAACAATGTGCTTTAACATCGAGGAGAAGAAACCGCGAAAGAAACCACTCAGCAAAAAAAAAAAAACATATGACAATTACAAAGTAAGTTTTAAATCATATCTAAAATACGACAAATGTCATAGAACCTTTATGTTAAGTAGCAATAACGTTATAATTAGGGTTCGCCTGTTTCGGTTATTTTTAGTACTTGCCTATCCAGAATTTATGGACATTATGGGCACGAACTCTCATTTTTTCGGATTTGTTACCTACCTGAATCTTAATTGGCTGGCTTAATTTCAATACTGTTAATGTACTGTAAATACATAGTTATATTTAAGAATGTAAATTTGAACGCGATAAATTTGATAACTTGTCCACTGGTTGATTTCGGATATGTAAAACAACCCCGATAATTTATTTTATTAACTGCTATTTTATTATTTTACATACATAGATGACAGTCAATGGACATGTAAGAAAGAATTAAAAAAATCTAAAAAGCAAAAGTTCATTTGCAAATGCGATTACACAGAACATATATTGTCGGTAAGCTCGCAAGACGACAGTGTATGAAAGTTCAACGCAAGAAAGTTTTAATTCTTCGCATTAATTACAGAGACTGCCATATCTAAAGTCAAATATTAGTGCGCGCGTACGTACTTATGCAAAACGAGGAAGATTTTATTTGAGTTGGGCGTAGTTTCGGCGCTGGTGACGATGTAAGCAAGACAAACATGCTAATTATCACCCCACAACGGCACCCCCTCCCCTTCCCTCCAGGCCTTCGCTCCGACGACGCTCCCGATTACTACGACGCAGAAAGAGGGCGCAATGACTGAATTATTTACGGCCAACTTTGAGGAACATTTGTTTTTAATTTAAAACGACTTGTATACGTCCGACGGTATTATAACCGCGATACATTATTCAGCTTGGAGGCTCACCCGTGTAAATTGTCTGATACAGGGAACGGTAAATTAGTAATGTTTATAGTTCGTTATTGCGTCGAGAATAAAATATGAATGCATACACCACGACGCTCGTTACTATTTCGGCGGCCCAAGAGCAGCTCACTACGGGCCACGCGATACGAGTAGGAATCTATTATCATACTTAAAAATTAATTCATAAATATATAAATATTTCAAAATTGTTATTTTACTGCAATGTCAGATGTTTCAGTAAATAATTAGCACAAATTTCAATAAAATGTCACAAAGCTTTGTTAGCCGTGCGACTTAAACTAACAAAATTATTGCCTAATTTATAAAAAAAATAAGTAATTCGATTTGTGCTGCCCTCTATGTTGTTCGAGAAAGATAAGGGAAGCGAGAAGTACAAGTAGAATAATTTATAATTCGGGTTTTAAGCGTGTATAAGTAGTTATAATTTTTTTTAATAAAAGGGTAACACAATAAACCTACAAAAACTTTTTTAATTTAACAACACAAAACTCGCGTCGCTTGGCAACGTGTTCAATGCGAGCATCGCTCGTAGTGGGACAGATCGATCGTGCCCGCGTCTATTGGCTCAAATTAAACGATAACGTAATTAGTAAAACTTTTAGTCTACACCAGGAAAATTTGCACCCCCGCATGTTTATGATTAATTTAGAACGTTAATTTTACATCGTACTGTATGTCTGTTTTGTTTTGTTTTCATGTAGGTACACGATCTCGAGAGCGGCTTTATTATGTTAAATTAAAATGATTATACCATATACCATATTCCTTAACAAAACTTTGTTCTCGAGAATTTTACTTGTCGAGCTGCATTATAATACTAATAATATTTCTCTAGTAAATATTTTGAAATGTTTTACATGTTTTACACTGAGTTTGTAAATTTTGTCTTAGTGTTACATAATAATTCGATACATATTATACTTTAAATACGTTTACTTTTTTAAACTTTGCATGATACGCGTTCATAAACGAGTGTAAATTTGTTTTAAAAATATTAGTAATATTCAACTAATGTTTGTGACTGATATTCGCCATTTTGTTTATTTAAATGTAGCTCTAAATCATGCTAAGACACTACGAAATAAAACAGCATAATATTTTAATGTTACCCTTTGGAATCTAAGAGGGATTTATAAGTTATTTAGCCAATTACAACGCTCCGTGATCCAGCGCGGTTATATATCATTATCTATTACATAGCCACATAGTATATGCAGAATTATGTATGGATATACAACCTCAGTTGAGCGCATCAGAAGTAAAGTGTTAGGCATGCTTTTGTGTTACAGATACCGAAGGGCGCCGATGACTACATTTCATCAGGGAATAATACCTACACGTTTGTCCGTTAACTTAAAAATACCAAGAAAAGCCGAAGCTAAAACAATTAGCCACACAAATGTAAAATAAAACCCACTATGTAATGAAGGAAACGATTGTAAAAAGCCGAGATTTAACTTAAACATTTGAAGTGGTTCTAGTAAACTAAAAAGAGCCAGTTTAAAATTTCGACACGTTCCACGTTACAAGAATCGACGTCTAATCGCCATTTAAAAAAATAAATTCCAAGAGTTTCTCATTGTTCATTGATATGAGTGAATGAAAATAATGTCAAAGAATGCGTTGGAGTTCGCAAATAGTCCAGTAAGTATGATTTTTATGGTAGCTCCGCAGAGAGCGTGTAGGCAAACTTTTGGAATGTTTAAAAAGTTTCTCAATGCTCGACCATTGAATTACTTCGGGGATCCGGCCGATAGTTCTCCGACATTTTTGAATTTCTTTTATTTGAAAAATTTAACCTCTCTTCTCTTTATTTGTTTTTCAATTCATACGTTCATACGAAATGTGAAAAGAAAACCAAAAACCAGAGTAGCTGCAAGATTTTCTCCTTTGACATTTACATTCCGAGCGAAACAGTTTGTCATAACAAGAACGTGTTAAAAATACGAAACACCATTAAAAGTGCCAACGCGAACGCGCAAAAGTTAAGCGGCAACTAATTAAAAAACAAAACGGAAAAGAGCCACGTTTGAGCACTGGCTTTCCTGAATTAAAAGTCGTTTTTTTTCGCGCGCTTTCCCTTTCGTCCAGCTAATGAGGGTTGAGGACCTTCGTGTGTTCCGACGCCATTTTGTTCTATTTAGGAGTTCAATCGCGTATCGCCGCTTTCACGGGCCCGGCGCTCGCCGTGAAGTAGCTTTGCATGGCCGTTCACCACATCCGTGCGATTCTCACGCCCGCTTTTTATAATCGTATATATATATATATATATATATATATCATATCTTACAATCGCTATACACAAAAAAATTATTTCAACGTCGAACTCGGTCAGTAATTATATGGTTGACTATAGGTGAAAATTTCATCGCGCGTCCGTGCTTCTCTAAATATGGTATGGTTGCGGGTTAGAGTGCCGTCCTAGATACCAACATTGCAATGAGCAGTGGGGTGCAACCTTACCACTTCGATAGGGAAATGTATCAAATCAGATTGCCATAACTTGAGAAACGGAATAATTCTCTGATACATCATTAAAAGAGATATTTGTATGTGTAACCGTCACAAATATATCTGCTTTGTACAATTCGATGTGCTAGACTTGATCTTGCTGCATAACTGCATGTTAGACCACGACGCAGTCACCTGCAGTTAATATTATTTGCCATGTTAAGTTTGTAAGAATTTCGATCAAATGTTTATGATATAAACTGAACTTACATGAAATAGTTGGATCGTTTAAAACTATATTAGAACGTTGTAAAAATAATCAAGTAACTGCTTGTTGTGCGCTTAATTAAAAAGCACCGCATGTACTGCCACCATTTATAGTTATTGTAACGACATTGTGTCAAATCGTGCCTGGTGTCCCGATGGAGCGCTTTGAATACAATAGAAATATATAAAAAGGATTTGTCGTTAACGTATCATTGGAAACCAAACTTACTTGGGTTTTTACCCCTGTTTCGGCAGAAAAATGCATTCGACATGGTGGCCGAACAACAAATTAGGTAATCTGCCCTTATTAATGATTGAAATAAAGATATCTTACATAGTGGTATTCCGATTACTTTGATCATTGTATATTTAACTAATTATTAACTTAAATTAAATATAAGAGAGCATTGCTCAGTTTCTTAATACATTTTATGATATCAAAAACGGCGAATTTAGTTTCGTTAGTGCATTTTGCAGCATAAGAAACAATACAGAATAGAAGATGTATGTCGTTGTTTGTTAGTAAATCCAAACAATTAGGTGGTACTGGCAAGGGTTTCGGAAACGAATCACCGGAGCCGAAACATCAGGCGGCCGGTCGCTCGTGGTCGACTACAGAATGCGGCGCTATCACAGTCTACTCGCATAGACGGCGCGACCGTCTCAACAATACTCTTGTTTATACTCCGCCCTACTTCCTTTGAACGCGCATGTGGGCCCGAGGAAACGTACGGTAAACAGAACTTTCTCGTAATGTTTAATTAAATTAATCAGTCGGTTGATTAGTCGATGGCCCGGGCGCGGTAAACACGGCGCGGCGGCGCGCGGCGTCGCGTCTCTTTGATCTTACGCGCTCTCACAATTGTTGTGTTTGGAGCCGCCGGCTGCCGGCGCCTTGTGCGTGAACATTTTACTTTGTTTCGCCACGGACGGGTAAAAAGATGTCATAGTGTTACTACTATTCTGATTACGTATTAAAACCGATCTAATATCTATTTATACGCATCTATATTTATGCTTTTATATAGATGGCCGAACGTACTGTGAGCAACCTGCCTCGAAATCCCTACATGCTTTGCTAGAAAGCGAGGTAGTTTTAGGAGGCGGGGCGAACGTTGTGGCGAGAGTTTAGCGCTCCGCGCCGCCCGACAGACTTGGCGCCTCGCATCTTTAATGTCCGCTAATAATAAATTTTGTTTAACATATAACTGTGAAGCGGCATAACAAATGAATGAACAACGCGCTGGCGTCAGTACCGAACAACAATTCTACGAGTACTCTATCCGTTGGATTCTTTTAATCGAAATCGAAAAAAGTTTTAACTGTAGGTAGTAATTAATATGAGAATTTAAAAATTTGATATTGGTAACTCATACATAGAACAAATATTATGTACTTTTAGTATCCATTTTTAATATCCATCCTATGACTTCCAGCATTCAATTTAAAGCCCTTTGGCGACGTGCTTATCCAAGCTTTACAAACCAATTCGGTAAAGCTGTGATGCACCCTAATTTACAAACTCCGTTACCAATCAATGAGATGATTGATTAGAGAGCGGAAAATGACTCCGCGGTATTCATTGACAAATACGTTTCCATCAAAGCTTTCATGTCCACACCTGCGAAATGAAAACCTTTGATGATTCGTTGGTGATGGGCGGCCTTAATAAATTTTGCGGTCAGTTCCGTCAGACAAGCTCGCAATGCAGGAGATGTAACACTGATTGAAGGTAATATTGCCCCAGATAGGTTATTACTCTGTGAGTGAAAACTCCCTATAATCGTGCAATAATCTGAATATGGAACTACTACATATGCGTATAGGTAAAGTTTGCATGCTGTTGTGCATGATATTTATGTATACACACACATTGACATGTATGCTGCTAGAGGTAGTTTTGTGTTTTAATTCATTTGTTTTGTTTTCCGCTGATGTCATTCGAAATATTCCGATTCGGCTGTGCAATTAAAAGTTACAAGGAATTATCCGACATTGTGGGGCGGTTAATTATAGCATTGCAGTCATGCGTTTTACGTCTACCAAAGTCTTTATCAATTCTTTTTCTTTTCCGGGAGAAATTCTCATGGCATACCTTTTGCGGAGTAACGAAATTACTTAGTTGACCCCATACTTCGGTGTACTTTTCGTCTCTATAGGACGTGAATAATGATAAGCTTTCTCGGTCTTAATGCGATTACGACGATGGTAGTTTTCCATCTAATCTTTTTATAAATCTTTAGGCTACATTTGAAAGAAAAATTATGCAAAAGGAAAATATGGGCTGTCAAAGAATACTTGATATCCGTCTGCTACTTAAATCGGGGCGTCATAGTTGTTTGCTGCGGGTGAGAGCACACTATAACACCAACTTGGGCCCTGGCCGGCGGCGTGTGAAATTGCCGTGGATCGACGAAATTGCGAAGATACCAGATGGAACAATGGATCATATTTGCGTAAGTGGTTCAACTTGCAACCTGTAAACGCTAAGACTTACAAGCACTTGTTTGCTGAGAAACGTCGATAAGCACTGCTTATTTTCGTGCAAATGCAATTTCTTCGTCTGTAGGTATGATTTGATGAGTTCTGTTCAAAAGTATTAGCATATTGCACCATAAAAGGTAATTTAAGCAATGAATCTTCATGGGAAAATTGAAGTTTGGCAAACTTCACACACCTTTGAGAATATTATAGGAAACTCGTGTATTCAGGTTTCTTCAAGAGATTTTCCTTCACTAATACGTAACAAAAATTAGAGATGCATTCAAAGTTTTAATAAATATTATTCTTGAGGGTGACTTCTCCCAAGTGGGAACCAAACAATGCTTGGCAAATATGAGTTACTTTTGAAGGATTTTGATGTAATATGAGATAACGAAGTTTATATACCTACACAATAGTTTGACGAAATTCTGTCATAGCACTATAATAAGCGAAGGTTGTTGCATTCAGGTCTTAAGAATTTAATAACTTAAGACCAAATTTGACGACAAAAAACTTTACAAGGTATTTGGCGTCAATAGCAATAAACAAAAAGGTAGCATAACGTTATTCCTTAGAAGCTAATCACTTACCAGGAACGTGGCGGAGTAAACGGAAAGCGGTAAAAAGGGCGAACAAGCGACTAGTTGGTGCTGGCGAGATATTTACCGTAGTTTGCATAAATGCATTAAGTGCCGTCGAAAGGCCGCGCAAGGCACGTACACCCGACCCGACAAGTGCAATAAAACACTTCTCAAATGTAATGCCGCTAATAAAGACTTGTCGCCACTCCCATTTAGACGTGGCTGGAGGTGTGTTTTTTTTTTATTTGAAAAAAGCAAATGGGATAAATAGTGTCAAAATTATAGATTTAGTATACACGGACATGAACAAGACAATGGACATTAATCTAAAATTATTTTAGAAAGACTTAGTTTATTTACTGATAAGGTTTATTTCCATATAAAGTTAATATAAATAATTTAATTATTTTTAAGGGTCATTTTAGTTTATTTTAGTAGAATTGCTTAAATGAGGGACTTGTGGTTGGTAAATTAGTCGAAGGCCTTAAGCCAGCTGGAGGCCTTTGACAAATATTAGAGTAGTGTCATTTGGCTCATGGAAGAGCTTATATTTTTTTACTATACAGCTTATTTTACTACAAACATAACAGGACTCTATGGATATGTGTCGTCTTTATAAGCAGAAATAGGTTAATGATTCGAAAGTTGTTCTTACATGAGGGTTCCAGGCATTATTTATTATTATTACGTCAAAACGTGTATGTCTGAAAGTTCTCACAAGGTTTTCAAAGGTGTGTGAAAGGTGTGTGTCTGCTAATTAATATTCGGCTTCATTTTTTTGGTAATGTTGTGAGGGGAAACCCAAACCGAGCAATGTTTTAAGATTATTAAGAAGATTATATAATTTATAAATTTTTATGTTACAACCATGACGCAACATCCAACAACATGGTATATTAAATAAGGCTACAGGATCGAGAAATATATATTTTACCATCATATGATTGTCAAGCAGGAAGAGCTTCGTTTTGATTATAACTGCATTAGAAATTTAGTTCGAAAATTTTTATTTAAAATAAAAAAATATGAAACAGTAGTTTATTAAATTTATCATCCTTCAAATGATTTAACGTCTATGGTTTGCCGTTTCGTACGCCCGTTTAAAATGGATGTTACCGCTTTCTCCTTGCGTGGCAACGAATCGGTGACATCGCTTATTTTATTTTTATGCGGTGACCACTAACTAGGAGGACTGACGACCTGAAAAGACAGCGGGCACCCGCTGGATTCAGAGGGCTCAGGACCGGTCAGAGTGACGCAAGTTAGGGGAGGCCTATGTCCAGCAGTGGACCTCCGAGGGCTGATGGGTGGATGATGATGATGATGATCACTGACCATCATGCACTGTGCTGCACGCCTACCAGTTATTACAAAAACATACATTATGAGTTAGTATAAACGTACTTAAAACTTTTTTACAATCAAGTGTTCTAATAAAGTACAACGTAACTGGATAGATATTTCAAAGTTGCTCGGGGGAAACCTTATCACAGGGTGGTGCGCGCGGAATCTTCGACTTCCAACGCTCATTACATTGTTAATGTTGATACTGCCGGTAGACGTGGATAACTGGCACTTCGTAGCTATCGTCATGGAATCCACGCGCCCCGGAAACACTGCACAATAGCAACGATTTATATGCCAATGCGAAAAAACGGATAATATTTTCGAGTACTTGTAACGCATGCCGGTTTTTAGTGAGAATAAACGATATTACCACAATTTTTTATCGTCATTTATTCTTGTAAGCAATTTTCCCTAGAATTTGTCTGCTGCACATAAAGTGAGGTTTTTCACGAATGTGCAATGTTATAGTAATGATAAGACTATAGCTGGGCTGTGTCTGTACACAAAATAGTATTTGAGAATTTACAATTCTGTCTGTAAGGCATCATGCGAGATAACATTCAAAATTTGTATAGCTCTGGGCATATTTTATTGTTACACGGGATGTGATAACTGGTCAGACCGAGAAATTAAATACTGTCCGGTACGAAGTCCAGCAATCTCCAACAGAATCAAACGTCATAAAATCGTCTGTTGCTCACCAGGATGTACAAGCTGGGGTCATCATTTCCCGGCCCTCATCACGATTACTTGGGATCGGCGTAGTGTGTCCTTTTCTTCCATACATCGCTATTTTTCGTCATCTCAGTGCACAGATCCTTAATCTTCATTTCGTCTTAACACAGTTTATTTACCTCTTCTTCGGTCTTCTCCTTCCCTTATATCCATACACTGCCATTCTCAGCTGGGGTAATTGGTTTTATTAGAAAAAGTATAAAATCTAAAGACAACATACTTTGACTTTGGCTTAAAATAATTTGTATTTCTAGTAATATTCAGGGGTAGAAACATATCTGTAATCGACTTCAGATATCACTGTTCTGATGAAAGTTGGTTACTGGTGTCAATGTGTTGCAATAGCCATTAAAACCAGATGGACGGCATTTCTAAATATTGTTTCTATACTAATAAAAAATGTTGCTTCTTATACAAATTCTACTAGTCATTATCATTAACAAAACATTATGACCAATTATCTTTTAATACATTATTGTCAACGAAAGTAAAGTAATAAGCGTGAACAGACTTACAATGAGATGTATAGACACACAGGTTTACGATAATACCTTACTTACACGTATTGTCAACCTAATTCCAAATCGAAGAAGCCCAATGGCCATATTAAAATATCGCCCAAAACATGAACGTCGAGGCACGTATGGCTTGTTAGCCGTACAATGGACCACACACTGTCTTACGTGTTGTCAAAAAGATACACGCCAATGACGACCTTATGCGAAATCCGTAAGGTTTAAACAAGCGTGCATGCCATGACAGCCTTTATAGATACGTGTGGTTCGACTTACTAATACATCATGGGGAGACGTGAGGGAAACCCGCGTTGACCGCACGGTTGTTGTAAACAATTTCAATCCAATAAATGCTACCGAACAATGAACGGGTCGATCACGAAAAAATCATCTACAAGGCAATCGTGCGCGAGAGCTTCACGAGCGTAGACGGTAGTCGTGTACGACGGGCGGGGGTAGGGTTGTCCGAAATGTTAACTGCCCAGGATTGCATGGCCTATGGCCTTTAATGATACAGTCTAACGTTGCTCAACGATCCAGCGACACATGCTTCAGAATAAACCGTATCGTATCATTTTACTACATAAAATAATTAAAATCTTTTTAACCTTGTTTCTATTTCTGGCGTTTAGTATGAAAACGTGCTCAGGTCTTTCGTAATGTTGAGCAGTCACAGTAGCGTGTGCTCGTCCGTGAAGGTCTGTTGAGGGCGGTCTGACGTGTTCAAGGGACTTAATACATACGTACGTAACATAATATTTTATGTGTAGAGTTGATCTCATGCGACGTTTTACGTTGATACAACCTAATCTTTCAATTTTAGTGTGATGAGTCCGATTTAGAAGAAAAAGAATTGGCCTTTTAACGTTATACTTTTTATAATTTTATTTGATCGATCAGTGAAAAAGATTCCCTTAAAGCAATCTAATCCAATCTAATGCTATAATCTTAATTAAGTCGTCTTTGAAGATAAACGTTAGAATACTCTTCATATGACCATGATTAGGAAGAGTGATTACCGGTGCCCTGTAGTGGATATAGGATTGTTCTTTATTTAGCTTAGTTACTACATATGTGTGGCCCACTGCAGCTATGTATGTCCTTTAATACTGAAATCTCCAAATATTGTTTTGTGTAATACAGTCATTAGTGGCATAACAAAATAAACTGTCTTGTAACATGTCAAATAATTAGTGTTGGATGGGCGCATGTTGCGATAAAAATGAAAGTCAAAAAGGTGTTGTTTCCTTGTTTACTGTATGTAATGTGATTTTGAGTGAGGTTTATTCTGTTATATCAATGATCCGGCAAAATTGGGTTAGTTGGAGCTGACGAAGTAATAACGCAGGCATTATTCAAGTTTATTAAATATTCATAACTGTACTATCGTGTTATTCTTCTGAATTATCTGGAAAATTTGAAGTTCTCTTCTATAATTGTTTTGATTATTATTTTGGGTAACATAACCTATACAAAGGTCCGGGGTGCAAGTTGGTTCAATTAAGTTTTTTCTAAAACGTCTCATTTAAGGCTTTCGGATAAGCTATAAATCCATAACCGGCTAAATAGGATTGTATTTGTGATTTTATGTACGTATATATATATTAATCAGTTGTATACCTATCTGGGTAATTGGTTAACGGTGGTGTTAAATGAAATGTGTTATTAAATAAACATTTTTTTTTGTCCTTAATAAAATAAATTACCGTAAGATACATAAAAAAATTACCGTTCGATCAAATAATTAATTAGCAAGTGTTTTGTCAACCCTACTATTGACGACTGACTGGTATCTAGTGTATGGTACTGCCTACGATATACATATCACCTTAGTGTTGAGGTCACGCCCACCTTTAAACTTAACACCTATAGGTCTCCTAGAAAAGCGATGCAATGTTCGTCATACACGGACATATAGAATATATTATGTGGACCAATCACGTCGCGTTTATTTCGGTATCTCTCCGCAAGGAATCAACAGGTGGCCGCGTACTGGGTTTTATATTTGTTTAAATGGGCACTGTCGAAACTAACTCTGACGCTCTCAATAAACTGGAACTACAAACGAAATTTATTCTGTGTTCTGTATGAGAGACGTAAAATGTACGCTTTTAGATATTTTGCCGTTAGATACTACTGTAGTTTTAATCGTCGACTTTACAGTTTTGGTATTGTCACCTGTTGTGTTTGGTTACGTTGAAGGTACACCCACTAGTGTTGCTCACCTTACAATGTCATTCTGAATAAATAATATGCGATTCTCAGAGGGATACAGGTTTGTTTAGAGACTGTGAACAGCCAGTTATTAAGTAGGTACATATCTTGTACAACTCGTTATTGTGGCATTCGACTTTATTTTTATTTATCAATATAGTAGTATGGTTTTTTAATCTGTATAATAATTAGATATTTGTATTCTTTTTTTACTGTTATGGATATCATCGAGATTACGTCCAAGGTTGTCATATTCCTAACTTATATTAAGATTGAACATCTACAATATTTAATATCCCAGGAAATATTACCGTGGGATAAGAGATAAAAAGTTTAATTGTTGAGATTAGTAAATGTTCTACGAGCTAATATAATATAAAATTCTTACGTCAGTTGATTAAACGGCTCCAATATCAAATTTATAACACGCCTAATAAAAATGAGTAAAGATTCGTTAGAGTATAAATATTATTTCTAACGTTAAGATAATTACTCCCGAAGCAATGCGATGGCACGTTACTTTTCTACACTAATATTATACCTACAGGAAGCGTGCGAATTTTGAGTTTGTGTGTATGCCGAGGGTTACCTGCGGAACCACGGCACCCGTTTAAAAAATTCTTTTACCATTTGAAAGGTAAATTATTTTTGATAGACATATGCTGATGTCATGCATATATAGATTTATAACTATTAGATTATATATATTTTTCCAATCGGAACAAAGTCGGGATGGGCCGCTTGTCATTTATTAAATATGGAACCGCTATCCTAAACAAAAATATGAGTTTTCTGTTAACTTTTCCGTTTAGAGCGATTTTCTGTTTCATGGCATTCTTAAGATCATGGATCCACCAATGAGATGTATATAGGTACATTGGCACGAAAACATAACAAACAAATCGATCATATCACGATCGAGCAGTAAGTCGTACATGTTCCGCGACGGCTGTGTTATTACCATCAACCACGTTGAACGCAGGTCAACAGAACAAATTATACGCTCCGCTATGTTTTTTACAAAACACAAGGGCTATAATATTTTAAAAATATACAACAGTTTAAATGATAATTTATACTCCATTGTTATTCATTGATGTTATTATGTGTATATTTTCCCATTGTTTCAAATCAGAGCATATTTCATGCATTTAATGTATAAGACGGCGGCACACCGTGCGCGAATTTGTGGAAGCTATTAAAGTCGAATTCTAACATGGCTCCATATTATACGCTGATGTCGCTCGAAGGTAACTTACGCATTATATAAGCTTCACGATGTAGCCATGATTGCCAATGTAAGATATGCTTGTAGATTTTATTAAAATTTATGATAATTATGATTTTGAAATTAAAATAAAGTTATCACGCATGCAACAGATGCAGTGACGTCCTTCTTGTTGTTATCGCGAATGGTTTACCATCTCAAATCAGGGTTACCAGATGAATTTTGCAAAAACAACGAACGCGGCAAAACAACAAAGAGGAAAAAGATGAAGGTTGACAAAAAACATTTCTATGATAATACTTTATTATCTTTTAAGTTTTTTTTTATAAAAAAAGGACATTTAGTTGTATTAATCAACAGATAAAGATAGAGATGTAAAATGATCAACGGCTACAATCATGAAAGCTGCGCGTCGGGGCCGGGGGCCAGATAGTGTTCACACAATTAATTCCAGACACAATTTATCTCTGCTTTTATTGAATAAAAAATATCGTACTATTAACATTACGGTACTTCAGTCATTCTGATTAAAAAACTGAAACACAGAAATGTTTACTTATAAAAAGAAAACTGGTAACCCGGTATCTGCGCCTATGAATGTACCTATCTGTTTGGGGCAGGGCTGTCAGCACTTGATTCCATCGACTGAGGCGATAGGATAATCGAATAAATAATATAGTTCTTTATTCCCGATTTTCTACTTCCTACCCGAAAAGTTCAGAACTAATTACTAATTCAACATGTATGCACAAATGAATTCACTAAGAATCATTTTTTAGATGCAAAATGGTACCAAATATATTTTTATCTCTTATTATATATATGTATATACCAAATAGCTCAGTTGATTCCCGGGCAGATATGTAACAAATATAGGTGACAAAAAAATGTTTTTATAAATAGTTTTATGCTGAGGTTTCATCCTTCTGTTTGAGAATGGGAAGCAGGACACTTGGTGTGGGGTAATTTTATATAAAGGTTCTGAATTTTTCAAACAGTACCAATTTACTTGTTATAAATATATATAGCCAGTTATTAAATATTCGACTTTTTATACAGAAATAAAAGGGTTTTGTTTAATTAGTGAACCTAGTAAGACCACTGTTAGGTCTCGTTAATTATGTATACAATTACTAAAATGTAGGATGCAACATTATTATTCTCAACTTAATTAATGCTACCGCCCTCACCTCACATATAATTACCCCGTGGAAACTGGAATTTTGATGCACTGGGCTACGAAACTTATGAAATTAAGAAGTATATTCGGAGATGAAACGTAAATAAAACAGTTCATTTTAACAGTATATTGCTGCCATGAAATAAATATTTTATACAAGCAACTTGCTTATAAATGTTAAATGCAATAATTATATGCCTTCCTCAATTAAGTATTCTACAAAGTTGTAATGTACAGTCAGTGAATTAGTGGAGACAACTCATTTAGCATTCCACTCTCCGCTTAGTATTAGTTTTCCGCTATCTCGTATCGCTAAACAGATTTACCGTACTTCCATGATTTGGTTACCTACCGTGTGGAGTTTATTTACTAATTTAGAACGTCTATTTATGGTATTCCCTCAATAATATGCTATAAAGTAGGTGTATGAAGTCACCGAATTCCAGTTTTATTACATTATGTGAACTTTGATTTTATTGTCACCTTAAAGATATGTAACAAAAAAGGAATGTCACTTGTCATTCTTCTTGTTCATCACCTGTGTGTGGAATTTGTAAATGAATAAGTGTTGAAATATAGTAAGTAAAAAAATCACATAGTCGTACATATATATTGATAGCTTAAGAGCTAATACTGGCGGAATTGACAGGTATGCTTGAGAATATGACCCCAGATCAAAATGATGTTTATTTAGCTTTACATAGTTTTAAATAGCTCAGAACTGTACTGCGCAACCGTCTCAAGTCATTCGTATTGTTCGCTGCGCTTGTAAATGTTATTCGTGCATTGTAAATATACAAATCGCGCACGCACACGCGGACATTCGGCTGTTATTTATATTTAAGACTCGGAGGTCGCCTCGTGTTGTCGGCATAATGTAAAGACAAATATAGAAACGCTACAGATTTGTGGTGAATTTTTCATTCGGCTCTTGTAGGGAACATTCTTCCTCGGCAAAGTCGACTGCGGAAATATTAATCGTAATTGAATATTTAAGCCCCAGGTAAATTAGTCTGCGCAATTGGACGTAGTTAAAAGAAAGAGATCCAATTCACGTTGAGGTACTTTTGAGATATTTAACTTTAAAGTCTAGATCGTTATTCTTCAGTGATATAGTGCTGTAAATCTGTTGGTTTCATTAGCATTTAACAGAAAACGTTTTTAATATTTTACGTAGATATGTGTCATTAAGTTTGGTTTTTATATTCAAGAAAATATGGGCTGGGATCCATTTTGATATATAGTACAATCAATGAGACCATCTTAAAATGGAGTTTCGCAGTAAGGTTCCGCTATATGATTTTTGACTTTTAAAAAGGTTTTTTAATAAAACTACTTATTAATTATCTAAACATATGTTATACTTTTACAGTAACATTTTTTTCAAATCTTCATTCCTTTTTAGGCAACTCTTCTTTTCATTCTTCAACTTCTCTTTTTCTTTATTCACCGAATAGTTTTGCAACGTATTTATAAAATATAGGTAAATTTAAGTGTAGCTAATGATTAATTTTTTGTATTCACAGTACACGTTACTGATTTTTTTTTTCTCAATATAAATCATAGATTTTTTGGATAGTCTTTCCAAATTTTGAATACATAACAATATTATTATGTTCACACTTGGAGTGTGATTTGTATTTATGTAAAGAGTTTATTACCTCCTTGACGAAGTAATGTCTTTTAAATGGGTCTTATTCCACCCGCCTTGCAACTCTCCCTTTCCATATTTAATTTGTTATTATTTCGATATTTTCATTGAAATACTTAATATTTTTTTACTATTCCGAAATTATTCAAGAACATGCATTTGTAAACTTCGTCTCCGCATACAGTATATTTTCTTATATATTCTCTGGGTCTTTTCTTTCCTGTTTTATTTCTTTCGATGACAGTATGTGATCCTGTTTTGGAACACAATTTACTATAAATAATAATTGCGCTTAATATGATCCCAATATAATAGATCCAATCCAATAAAATAGATGTTTTGATTTATTCATCTCTTTTTGCTCTCGAAACAACTACAGGTATAAACGTGAAAGGTCTTCGATGATACAAGTTTATTCTCTGAATTTTCCACGTACTTTAGCACATTTCTGTGGTTTCCAATAAGTTTTTATGAGTTAATAACAATATTCAACAGAAACAATCCAAGCGTTTTAGGTCGTTTTAATTATTAACTTTATATACGATTTTAAAATAAGTATTAATGACTAATAAGGGGCCAGGTGGCCCGTTTTTAGCCTTATTGGGGCGGCTTAGAATACTACCCCCAATTCCATGCTGGCAGAACAGGGTGTCGTAAGAGGCGATGAAGCCAGTCTGCTTGGTGGTAGGTAGGGTAGCTTGGAGTGAGGATTATATTATCAGTATTATTATTAAGTTATTAATATTATTAGTGGTATTACTATCTCTCCGTGAAGCCTGCCTGGGCAGCTACCACCCTCCTGCTTGAGTCAGCCGCCGAACGTCTCGTCGTGTTCCGGCTGGGAGCTTGAGAGCCAGGACCTTCTTTCTTAACTTCTTCTCATTTCCTGGCCGACAACGAATCAGTGATACCTTTGGTCTTGTTGACGTCCATCGGCGACGGTGACTACTTACCATCTTACTTACTCGTTTGTCGGCTATTAACATAAACAACAAGGTGGACTGGATTTCTTTTCAGATATAATATGTTAACTAGTAACTTTAAATTACTAGTTCACGAAAATGGTTCAAAGAGCTTGGATTGTTATATTGATTTATAATGAATACTCTGCATACATGTGGATTGGTACTTTATATTAATAATAATGTAATGACCTCGTATTTCGCTTTGTTGTTATTGCTAAACGAAAGTATTGACCTTAAAGATCACTTTGCTTATATTTAACTCAGTTTCGCAAGTTTTGTGGATTGGATCCTTTTCGCTTCACTACGTCCAATTATCATCACTGGAACACAATACAGAACACCGGCGATGCTTAAATAATGGTACAACTAAGAGACAAAAACAACGAGATATTATGTCACATTTCATCCAAGAGAAGAATAAAAGTTTATTTCGTATACAGCATTAAACAACACACGTGGAATAGTTTTAATTGACGCGGGTACGGAGTGAAAAGCTACGTTTTAAATAATTTGAAGTGAAAATATAATGGCAGGTGCTTTAGCAAATTTGTAGCGAGTAGCGGCAGTGACGCCTTTGTTCTCAGTCGTTATAAATTAAAGCATTTTTAATAACAACAAATTTCAACGGGAGCTCATTGTTCGCGAGCCGCTGTTACGTTAGGCATGTACTAAATTCTTAATGAAAGTTAAAAACAATTAGAAAAAATTAAGCAATGACAAAGTAGGTATCGGAATATCTCAATTACTCGGCCTCGTAACGTAAAGTAATTATAGGTTTCAAATAACAGGTGGCCGATGGGTAATTAATAATAAAAAATGCGGACCCAAAACAGTTCGAAGCGGCCATATGGGGCCAATACACAATTATAGCCTCTATGGAACAGTCACAACGCCCTTTGTCGCTCAAAGCATCTCGACAGATGGCATCATTCATTTTTTATTGTTATACAAATTTGTCCTGTTCCAAATAATTATGTTTCGGTTAGAGTTAAAGCTGTTTTTGCACTGGATTGGGGAGGGTCGTCGATACATCGGTTTTGGTTCCGGCGATAGATCAATATATACGTATGTACTAGAATAAAGTTTAAATGTTGATCTGTTGGGTGATATCAACAGTGGGAAGTGAATCAGCACTGTAAGTTGGTACAAACCTGATAGGGGCACATGGGTTGCAATCACCACTCGCCAACGATACATCAATTTGCCTTTTACTTAGAAAATTAAAATCATAATTGCAGAAACAGTGTAATAAATTTAAAAATATAAGGTGCTGAGATGGTACATGTAGGGGATGTTATGTAGGCAGCTCGAAATGCTATGCTATGCTGCTAAGCGAGCAGAATTAATTTACATATTATCGCCATAAACCAACTAAAACATCGTAATTTTGCTACGCGTTATGTTACATTCACCAGTTATTTTAAACGCGAACCGTAGGGAGGAAACTGCGAACAATAAAATGAGAAATTGAACAAAAAAACCAAACCAGTTATAAATTAATACAAAGAACTCGAAGAACGAGTATTTACACGAATCGAAACATATTGCATTACAGGCAACGATAAATAAGCCTCTAAAATAATGTTTTATATGTAAATATGGTGTATTGTTACAATAACGAGGCTTGCTAAATCACAATATGAGGTTGATTTATATCTCACTCAACGGTCCGCTTGCTCCCTTCATGGGAGGGCCATAAAAATACTGCCATAGTGCAATGTGTACGGAATACGGCAGCGCAGTTCGAGCCGTCACACGAAAATGGAACTCCGCTCTCCTTCTCATTTCAATAATAAACTTCTGTTACGAACACAACGTTCATTCAACTTTTGTGGGCGAGTGTACACATCTTAATTGGTCGCTTAAAGAAATATACCTCACATTAAGCAGTAAAAGCTCCTTTAAATGGCAAAAATATAATAGTATTGAAGGGATATCAATTTTAAAGGCCACATGCGTATGTTGGGATTTTCGAAGTTGCTCGGATTTCAGATCCGGACTATTAAATTTTACTTTTATAATTAATTTTCTTAAGTTCAACATAGAGTTTGTTTATCGATTAGTAAAATGAGGTACAATACGAAGTTATATCTTTCGATGAAAATCTGTTGTATGAATCTTAGTGGTCACGTTTCGCTATCGACCGCCTTAGGTGTCCGTCGTTTAGTCGTGTTTGTACACTGCTCCGGGATATCCTCTTCAAGAGTCTCTTGCGGTACATATTGTAGTTTATTAGCGAGCGGCGCATCTTGCGCTCGTCACTAATTATTCCAGCGGCTAGAGTGCGCCGCTAACAATGCTTGGGCGTACACAAAGCGACACTACTACGTCCATCGCGGGCCAGCTAGCCGCGGATATCAGGTGCCCACGAACCGCAGGAGCAGTCTAATCAAATTAACAAACTAATCACGCTCTACTTTGGCGAGGAAATTCATTAATATCCTGCCTCAGCCCAGCCAAACAGATGAAAAAGTAGCCGATGTACGTATGCGACCGGGGGTGGCGCAGGTAAGCCTGCCGCCCGCCCGATGTTTTTTTTTATGTATAGAATTTCTAAACGTAAAGCTATGAATTTTTTGAGGCTGAACGTTTCAGAGGTATGTCGTTGATTGAGGCTGCCATTGTTTAGACTCGTGCCCGCGTCTGTTGACAATATTTGATTATTATGCATCCACTCTCCTACTGTCCGTCGATAAAAATCTTTTTCGCACCTGTGTAAAGCGATGCTTCATTTAAGTGTTGAATTGGGCTATGTTTGGTATTCTAGGTCTTCATACCTAGTAATAGGGTTAATTCACGGGAATTTTCGGAAATATTTCTGTGATTGATGTCGATATTGTGTGATCACAGGTTTTCTTCTCGACCGTTACTTTTGTTGCATTTGAGCGTGTGAATTAGTGAAAGAAACAGTTGAACTCCATTGTGCCGCCGTTGTGGAGAAATTACTGAGAAACACTAGATATTTATAATACGAATCAAATACCAGCAAATTCATAGACTTTGTGATTAATGTACGTAGTCTGTGCATCATCAGGACTGGGCAGTTGTTACGCGGAGTCATTGAATTATTAACGCCATGTTTCATGTTGAATCTTATCGTTATATAAACGAAAAATTGTGGTTAATTGGTATCGTAATTCAAGTCGTTCCAATTCCGTTGCGAAACTAAGTTTATAATCATTTATCTAAATTATATTCTGCTAAATAGTCTCTGCAACGGTTATTGACGATCAGATTATTATTTTCATTATATTTCCTTTACCAGATCTATGGACAGCGATTAACGGTTTCATTTATCATCAAAAATCAAGGAAAGAAAACACTTTCCTCAAATTGCTGCCCAATTGAATCGCCTACCTTTATTTAGAGGTTCAACTCACGTTGCACTCTTCAACGGCACCCCGCGCGTATTAAAATGGTGTTAAACGGTGCAATTTCCAACGCCAGTCGATATTCCGGTACCGATTACATTCGGACATGACATATTACAACTGTTATAAACTAATCTGACTTCAAACAGAAAATTTAATGAAAAATTGCTCGTAATACGGAATCTTTTAATGGTTTGGTAACAGTTTTTTACTTGTAGTACAAGTAATATATAAACGCAAATATTTCACATCAATAAAAATACAAAAAGGGATTTTGTGTATCTACCACAATACTGATTCTACCGCCTTGTTATATAAAATTGACTATTATGTGAAAAAATAATATACAGGCGTTACTAATTAAGAGTCTTGGAAAATTCAACAGCAAAGGTCGAACCGTTCTTATGTAGTTCTTTGTAGAACATGTCAGAATGCGTTGCAGTCATTTTATGCCACAAGTTTTTCTTTTAAGTCTATAAACTCATAGGGGCAGGATACTATTTTCTTAGTAACCGCACAAGGGCGGCAAATATTTATAAACATTCTCCTGCTTCCTTCTATTAATCTAGCAGATTCTTTAATATATAAAGAACGTGCCACTATTTTTTTATATTCCTGTGAATATACATATATATTAATGAAACATATTTATTGTTTTACATTATTTATGTTATGGAAATTCTATCCAGTGGAATATTTTAAATATTTTTCCTCCGGTTTCAAAGTCGGTTTTCTACCCGAGACTTCCGTGTTTGAATCTCACATATGTCACGATTTTTTTTAAGTTATTTAAAAATTGACAGTTATTTAGTTAGTTGTTAGTTATTGACAGTTATGGGGAAACCTACATTATATGTTCTCTATGGTCTGTGAAGACTGCGAAAGCTTACTTAGGCAGAGTTCTTACATTATGAGATGTCCCACGAGTCTTCATATGGGCGCCCATCAATGGGACAAACATTTGTACTGATGATACATGTGTCTTTGTTTGTAATAATGTAAAGATAACCGTAATTTATTAGATTACTTAGAACTGATTTTTTTTAAAATAGAATACAAAAATGCATAATTTTTGACAATCAACTATATCAACGAGGAAGGACTCTTATTAATTAACGTGTAAATAAGTTTCTGTAATCCCAAATGCAATGTTGAAATGCATCAAAGCATTCATCAAAAACTGCAACTTGTTAATCTTGTCATTGAAGTTTAATTAGTGTAACTTTGTACTTCATAACCTCCAGGTGGTGTTAACGAGGGGTGCTCGGTTTGGGGAGATTGGCTGTGTGACGTCGTTTTAATCTCAAGCTAGTTGAGTGAGTTCATTTTTTTTTGTTTTGATAAAAACAAAAAAGTGAGTGCTTATTAATCATTTAAAAATACTGACGTTTTGACGTAAAAATCAGACGTGACTGCCTACTGACCGAGGGTTCAGAATTTGACTATCCTATCTGCGGGAAAAGCCTTTATATTCCGTCGAGGAAGTTAAGCATTATCGACGGCACCCTTTGTTAAGATCAATCAGCGCTGATTGAGAAGCGCGTTGGACATAGTTTTAAAGATATTGTCATAGTACCCTATTAGATTCTGATTGGTGGTGGACCCGGACCGGGGAGTGCGTGTGACTTTTGTACGATATTAATACCACCTGTTTTATTTACAACAGACTAAAATAAGTATTTTACCGTGAACATAAACAGTTCCACTACCAGGTCCATTAGTAGTTCATTATGTTGATAAATTTATAAATAAAAAATTATCATATTTACTTTTCGCCCTTTTCGGTGTCAATAACGTCTTTGGTCAATGATTATCATCAGCCTGTTGTTCTATAGCGCGAATAAAATCTATAATGGTGTCGTTATTGGTACAATGCAGTTTTATTATCGCTTGGTTATCTTGAATTTAAATAATTCAACCATTATATATACCTTTTTAACACATTAACGCAAATGTCTTTAGAACTGTTTACATAAATACTTCATCTTTCCTTCAATAATGGTAATAAAATAACAATATATCAAGTTATTTGTGTGAAGTTGCAATATTCAAAGGTAAAAAAATGCAGTGAGTGGCCTTATGCGTTGAGCCATGACTATTAATGTAAAATAATTAGCACTTTAGGTGCTTACTTTGAATATGTATAAATTGTAACTTACATAATTATGACTATGCGAATTGATTGGTTTTTATTCGGATTTGAATCCAAAATACATCATTAATACGATTATGCGATCGTGGCCTTATATAGTATGAATAAAAATATATGGATAGCACTGATGTGTTACGTTCGATGAACTGTACGTGTGATGAACTGCACGGTAGTGGCATAGCAACATCCGCGCATTTCTCTACTGCTCCCGTTAGTATATAGGTACTAGCATGTTATGATGGTCAGTCAAATTATAAATTCACCGCAAAAATCTTACGATGAAGCATTTATTATTTAAAATATGTGGCAATAACTATGCTAGGATTACCGTGGACTTTAGGAATCATTCTAATATCGTAGCGTATCATTAAAACTTTTTCAACAAATTACGAGGGATACACGTATTTATATTTCTAATAATCCGCATCCCCTCATACTGCGTGTAAATTATTTAAATGTAGATATTAAAACCAGTTCTACCGCAACCCATTCAAAGTAAAGTTCAAAACAATTTAGGTATTTTGTAAGTACACTTAGACACGTATTATTTTGCCTCTATTGCCGTTTCGAAAAGTTAATCATGAGGTGAGATTGCGGCCCGCAATGGACCGCTATTGAATTGAAACCGTACATTTATGTATATATATGAAACAAAGCAATATCACAGACTAAACAGCAAAGCAAATATTTAATGTGTTTTATCTGTCTTGAAAAAGCTTTTACAATTTCAACAAGAATATTTTTTATGAAAACTTTTGATTTCCAAATAAATAAATTTGAATGTCGAAGTGATTCGAACTGAGAGAAGAAACTCGGCATGTATTTGATCAATTGATTAGAATAATAAGAAGCAGAGATATAAACCACTAAGTCACGGTAATAATTAATTGATCTGAAAAATCATAAGCCGGTATACATTGAACATAGCGCCATTCTGTTTCGGCATACGGTGAACATATATTTTGTATAAAAACGAATATTATCTTTCTCGGTTTTCCTCGAAAACATGGTTTTATATAATAGTTCATTGAACTGTTGGGTTCCTCGGAACACCCAGGAACAGTGAAGTAATCGTATAGTGGTACAAACCTTGCCCCGTCGCTCATGAAGGCGCGGGGGCGAATATAGGGTTGTCAACCGTAGACGATCTGGTTATATTTTAATAGCTGTTAAATATTGTTATGTTTTACAGCAATATTATATTGGATTAAATATACATTGAGGATTCAAAATACATATCCGTTGTAACAATCATCGGAGTAGCGATTGTGCGATTCGAGACGGGTAAAAAATACCGTAGATCAATAACGTTAAAGTATACATTAGTTATAAATTATATTGAGAGCTATGTGAGTAACCTTCAATCATTTTAGTGCGGTACGATTATAATAATTTAAAATGTTTATACTTAATAAATTTATGTACGAATAATAAACAATTTAATTAAACAATTGCTCCTAATTGTTATTTAGATGTATGATTAGAAATATTTCAGGAATTTTTAAGTCTTTACAATATCTTCAAGGGACATATTTGAAAAAAAAATTATCACGAATCGATTATACGTGGTGGCAACCCCAGACAGGGGGAGTATAGTCGGCTATCGCATACTTGATGTTATCATAATGATTATTAACATGTGAAGCGCCGTGCCAGGCACCGCCGGCCGCCCTAGATATGTTTGACATCAGTCAGTTATTTTAATACAGGCAATTAGAGGTTCCCGCTGGATCGTGCTCCATCGCAAACTTTTCGATTAACAGTCTGCGGTTGTCTTTAAGTGGATTTTAAATTGCTCGCGGAATCGATGGCACGCAGTCGTAACACCGTTTCCTTGCTCCGATATTGGCCCTATTTTCATAGAATCGCGAGGCGTCAATGCGAAAATTGGCTGCCTTCGCTTTCGGTTGCCACTTTGCCGGAAAACGAGTCTTCGCTGCGTCGCTCACTTTGTAAATGCACTTTCAGTCTCCACTGTTCCTAATGAAAAGACCCCCGGGAGTTGGTTTTAGATACAGTTTCATTGTTTATTTATCAATATCGACTAAAAAGCCTCGTCTCGTTCGTTTCGTAGCTACTTTATTAATGAATATCGGATTTTTATATTATTACACTCCCGACGTCTAACAACACTTTTTAAATTAGTGTTCGGCAACTAAGTATGTTGTAAGAATTTTTTTTAGTTATAATCCAAGGAGCGTTGCGGTTTGGGCCATTAGACGTTCTCATGTACATGTAGTTGAGGTATAGATGTACGCGGACGTTGTACTTATATGATTCAGATCCATTAGAGAAGCGCTAGTTGCATTAGGCTGTGGATTCTAGAGGTAGCACCACCCGTGTCCGGGTGCATTATCTTCTTAACCACCTCCAAATTACATTAACATTGCAGCAGCAAGCTAAATTGACTTAAAATTGTAAATAGATTACGACAGAGTGCGCTCATGAAATTCTAAAAGATAAATGAGTAAGTTTACGGTGCAAAAAGAGCGTACACTAAACGAAATTGGACAACGTTTGTTTTTAGTTTAAAAGTTGGACATAGAAATTGCAATAATTATGTATATTAATAACTTTTTTGTAGGTATTACTTTTAATGGTTTGTAAATATTATTACGCATTAAATGCAATAAAAAAGTCTATTAAATGTGTTATGATATTTCCCATTGATACACGTTCAGTTCGTATTGATCTATAGGTACTAATATTATAAACAGGGAGTGCATATTTTGTGACTGCGTATATGCGGAGGGTAATCAGCGGAACTACGGCACCTACTTGAAAAATTATTTCACCATTTCATAGATACATTATTCCGGATGGACATAAGCTGTATAGTGTAAAACAAATTCTACGCCTCTTAGTCTGAATGCGATAATTTCGAAAACTATGGCACCGGTATTCATAGTTTTTATCAATAGACTGATTCATAAGAAAGATTTGGGTGTATGATATCAAGAAAAAAATTATAAAACACCTAATGAAACTGAGGGTTCGATTACTATTTGTGATCGTAAAGATCAAGTTTCTAGATGTATAATTTTAATTAAAGGTACTCCTGTCTATGGTTACTTTGTGATGCATATAACAACATAGGCTTATTTGGCTTAATTCAGATCGGTATTGTTAAATTTTTGTTTTTGAGGAGTGTTTTTTTTTGTTTACGACGTAAGGAAATATTACCAAAATCTTAATGGTGTATGAGCCAGAAACCGTCACACGCCAACAAGTAGGTAATCCTTACTAACTGTGTGTTGTACGACAAATGCTAAACCGCTTCGCCGGAGATGAGAGTAATTCAAGGACCAATTATATCATTCAGCAACATTGCGAATACAGATCCAGTCTGCCGCTAGGTTGTGTGTATACACTGCTATATTTATTATGTTAACAAAGTCGCCGACGACCTCGAGTGTCGCTCTGGTTTGACGGTAACTGACGTCAGTGACGTTAATATTCATATAGAAAATATTAGGCGGGTGGTGGGTGGCGGTCGAGGGGTGAGGATGAGGGGGCGAGGGTCCGCTATCGGCCCCGCGCGCCGGTAGCCACTCCAACACGCTCTGTTCGCCTTTAATGAACTTTATGTCGCCGTCCCGAATAGGAGAACACTTCTTTGCCGGCTTTGCCGCTATCGTATGTTAGTCCGAACAAAGGCCATGTGTGAAGTCACTTGGAAAGGGTGAATGCGAGCTAGCACTTTTGCCTGTTCTTATTGTTATCGCTTTTTGCAAAGTCAAATGCTGCTGGAAAAATGTATGACGCGCGTGCAAGAGCGCTCTTCGAGGCGAGCGTTGTACACACGCGTACCAGTGTTATTCGAATCTTGTAATAGTTAGTTTGATATTAAATAATTGCTGGAGGGTGAAATACAGATATATATGAACTTGGAACAATGTGAAAAAATATAGCTTTGATTTTCGACGCTGCAGTGTTCGACATTGGATCGACAATGTTACTTTGACAGCTGGAAATGAATGTGCGAACGAAAACAAAATATTTCGAAGCGCCAGTCTATGACGTAAGACAAATCGCGGGGTCAAATCAAGTTTGTTGCGATGGACTTTTGTTATGAAATAGAGCAATCTACTTTTTGTGTAGACATTGGAAATACTAAATTGTGTAATGCTGTCTCAAATAAATTACAATTAGCTCATAGTAGTTCAACTTGTCACTTTTTAATTTCGTTTTGCCTTATATACCTAATTTGTAATTTTAACAAGATGTAGCACAGTAGTTTGAACATCGTTCTCTCGCGCGGGCGACTAGAGTTCGAATCCTGCATGCATCTCAAAATTAGATTTTTTAAAATTGTATGTTTTAAAAATTATAATTTCGAAATTGATCACTATTTACTTATATTGATTGGTATCCGGTAGAAGAATCCTAAAGGTCTGAGAGTTCTTTATAATAAACTCAGAAGTCTACCAAGTCTACCATTAGTGTTTTGATAGCATGCCAGACTATGGCTATAGCACCCTCAATTTAAGAGGAAAATGAACACAAACAACTACACGGAAATAAACATATTTATTAATATAGCATAGAGAAAAAATAATAAAATTCTTCATTATATATATTATATATTTAGTAAAAGGAGGTATTTGGTATTTTTAGTATATTACATATATTGTTCTGTATATGTTTGAATACGTATATCTTTAAGTTTGTGTATTTTATAATATTAAATTCTTATTCACATAAAGCATTGTTCGTATACAGTTTGCTTCATGAAATAACTCTTATGAGACTTTTTAATACAAAAAAAATACAGTAATTACGACTTCTTCTATTGCACATACGAACTTAGATATAAAAGCTATTTGCTTCAATATTCAGGGTACTTTATCATCGCCACCTGTGGCTGTCCACATAGAAAGCGTCCGTAAACAATAAACGCTTCTCCGAAACCGACCATTATACGAAACGTTTAGCCTGGCCTTAGTGTTAGGCTGCTTCTCCATTATAATACATACTCGCATTCACTCCTGTTAATAGATATCTGCTCGTGTATGGTGTAATCTGGCTTACGTAGTGCTTAGTTTGTGTTAGAACAATATTGGAAGGGATGTTTGGAAATTGCTTCCTCATCTCTGTCAGTAACAGCAGCGATGAGAAACATATATTGGTATTTGTGCGGTGTTCACTGGTATTAACAAAATAAGTTTTTGGTGTTTAAATCAATATTAGAAAACGAAGATGTCAGACGCGATGTTGCTACCGGGGATGGAATCGAATAGAAATAGAGTATGTCAAAGTAGTAGAGAACCGGTTAAAAAGCGGATTCAAAGCTTTCTTGTTGCCTGCAATTTGTGGGTGAGGTTACCGATTTTAGATCCATGGGCGTGCGTGACCACCTGTCTGGTGGCTTGTACCCTCGTATTTGCATTAATAACTATTAAATAGAGAGACATATACAATTGGGACATTGTAAATAATCGAATTCTGTGTATAAACATCTATACTCTATACTACTAATAAATAAAATTTGAGTGTCTGTTTGTAATATTAAAATAACCGCTTTTTACTACATGCATATGAATGTATATACGGTACATATACCAAAATATTTTTTTTACAATTGTTGTATGTTTGTCTGTCTGTCTGTTTGTTCCGGCTAATCTCTGACACGGCTGGACCGACACTGACGGGACTTTCACTGGCAGGTAGCTGATGTAATAGGGAGTAACTTAGGCTACTTTTATTTCTACTAAATAACTTTTTGTTAAATTCTACGCGGACGAAGTCGCGGGCATAGCTAGTTTAAGAATATAATACGCTTATATCTATTTCTTCCTGCCAGGAAACAAAGGAAGAAACCCTTTTCTCTACTCTCAAGGTCACAATCACCTAGGATATGGATAGTTGATATTATAATTGTATCCTCGTTAAACAATGTATGCAAGTTTCCTTAGCGAGAGCAGATTACTCATTCACGTGAAAGATGCGAGACGCGCCCGTACCGCGACAATGTGTATTTTCCCTTCGAACCTTTGGTAAAAATACTGTGTGCAATCCATGATGACGTAAGTTTCAAATCACATTCTTAGATTTACCTACCAACGGTCCACAACTAAGTACTTAATCGGCTTCTTCTGCTTCATCTGTACCTTATGATAAATATGATAGGTAAATAATGCATTGTTACTTATATTAAACGGAACAAAATTTATGTTCCGATTTATACTTACCGGCGTCATTAGCGTCTATCGATCGTTCTGATAGATTTTATGCAATGTTTCATCATTTCAATCGAACGGAAAAAAAAGAAAAGTAACAGAAATAAAACGTCAAAGCAAAGTTAAGTTATTATTGCGACATCTCTAGATGTACCTGGTTTAAATATTTTCTTAATTGCGATCGGCATTATGATTAATATCTTCCTATTGCGCTCGACACTACAATAAAAGTTCTTTGACGGAATTCGCCAGGGGATACTACAAGGAAATATAATTTTCTTATCTTTTCTTTGAAATAGGGACTGTCTCTGGCATAACAGGTAGTTGTTGCAATATAGAACTAACAATTCGCACCGACTCTGCTCTCATTTCTATTTATTTCAGTAAGTGGATTGGTCTTTGCCCGTATTCATTCATATATGATTTTTTTAAATATCAACAATTTCATTTCTGCTATTCAAATAATTTTTCCGATAAATTATTTTGATTCCTTTAATAATAATATCGATTTTTATAATTCATTTATCTTGGTGCCTATACAAGTGTTACAGTTTTTTTTCTAACAAACTTACCGCGCTTTGCTTTGGAAAACAATATTTGTCCAGCATCTGGGATACAAACTCACAGTGATATGTAAAATGTTTTTCATATAATTCCCTGGATTCTCGAGACTAAGCGTGCACTCAGTAGCAGGTGGACTATTACAGTCTTATGTTAACAAAAGAAAATAATTTATCAAAGTAGACGGCTTCAACTCATTAGGAAGGCATGGCATGGTGTCTCCTCGTGATTAGTGGATTATCAGTGGCCAGCCCATGTAATACATTGAAGGCCTCCGGCGTAATAATCCGTATTGAAGGTTCAAGAGCCCTCCGAAGCTTGGAAGCGTTCAAACGATCGCCAATCCACCCACCGACCGTGTCCGAAGTAGCTTAATTCAGTCGATCACTGATGCGATTCTCAATATACTTATGACAATTACACAGAAGTATTTGAAAAAGCCTCAGTAATACCATTTTAATAACCTGGCAATTCTAAAATTTGTAACAGTTTTTGCTGCTCAGCTTTTGCTTTATTTTAGAACTACTTCCCTATTTAAGGAACTAACTTAAAAAAATTCAAACTTTTATCCAGTTACTCGTATATATAATTGATTATTTTGCAAAATTCTAAAACTATTTAAATTGGTCACGGATAATTAGAAACATCACTTGAAAGAAGATCACAATGTCCACAAAATTATAGACTATAATTTATTATAAAAGGTTTTTGTCACCTAAAGTCTTATCACTGTATTATTATACTTTGTGATTATAAACAATGGATACATCAGTTTGACAATCAATTAAATTTAAATAAATAAGCGAAATTTCTATCTGAAGATTATTGTTCGCGCCAATAGTGGTATTACTTAATGAATGCATTTGCCTGTTCTCGCCAAAATTATTATAAGTTGCAAGCGCACCTCGCGATTTATTCTTGATTTTCTATTAAAGCACGACAAATCATTCCGTCGCTTTTTATACCGCCGAGTTTGAAATTTAAAAAAGAATCTTCCCGCCGATCTAGAATTCTATACGCGTCTTTTAATAAATAATTGTATAATTTCAAATATTAATAAACCGCACCGCCCAAAGCATTCGAGTTAAATTAAATATCACCGCATTACCGTTCCATCTAAATAATTCTCGCAAAAAAACTGATATTAGTGTGAAGTGTTATAGTGACTCTACGGCATACCATCTAATGAATTGATAAGAAGAAAGGAAACTAATACGAGCTTCTTCTATATGCAATCCATAAATCGATTTTCCATCGTAACTTGATTCTCAGTTAACCATATTGTTTACTAGCTAAATAAAACGCCCGCATGAACCGGTTAGTCTTCAAAGACTGCTCCTCATTTTCACCCAATCATAGTATAGCGATGTAAGAGAGCTTGAGACAAGGACATTGGTAAATAAATGATGAGACAATTTTCCAAGTAAGAGTATATAAAAGTTCCAAAGTAGCGCAACGTACCTACTACTTTATATACGATTTGTTGTAGTCTCAGCTGTGAGATAAATGTCCGAAGTGGCACTTAGCAAATGATCGCTGTCATGTTGTTTCGTCGCGGACTTGTACCGTAGCACGGACTGGCGTGTTGGCTTGCGGCTACTCATGCTTTATATTAATAACTAACCTAACCGACAGACTTTGTTCCGCCCGAAAGTTACGAAATAAAAAAAATATCGGAAGTACCACTTACTGCCGGTTGTGACGACTGAAATTGTGAATCTAAACCATCCAGGGACCTGTTTAAACCCAAAAAGTTTCATCTAAATTGGTCCAGCTGCTTAAGAGGAGTTTAATGGCATACGTAAGTATAAATTAATTTTATACATAAAGATTAACAACCTATTTCATTTCGCTATAAGAAGTGTAATCGATAAGCCCACTTAGTCTAAGTTAGATACCGGAATATAATAACAATGTATCTGCACGATACCTAAATCAGGAGTTCAGTTAACAGATGCATCATCGATAGTTTGAAGTTTTCAATACTCAACGCGGATTCAAATTTCAGGGGAAAGGCATTATGTCCTCATAATTATATATAACTAATGGTGGTGCAGTTCAACTAATATCAATATCAGATAACTTTAAGATATTCAGAGAGTAGAGGTAGAGTATACTTAATTGTTAATTCATTGATATTCTTTAATACGTATAACCCATTTAGAATATCTTGATATTGTGATGTTTAACACTTATTTTTTATGTAACAAAATGTGGACAAAAAAAGCAGGTAAGCCACCTGATGTGATGTAGTCAGTGACGCCTATAGACTTCAGTAACACCAAAGGCATCAAGGAAATTCTCTAAAAGTTTACTTTCAGATGGGAAAAAAGAAAGGTATCCAAGGTAACCTCTCACATGACGTTTCTAATCGCAACAGATGGCTATGATTATGAATTATAACTCAGAATTAAAATATTTAAAATATCGAAAACAATTCAAAAATTAGTTTATACCTAATGGAAAATTGGATGAACCATCTTGAAATTACTGTTTTGAAATCATTTATTCAAGTGGTAAAATACGGAATGGATGAAATTTATTTATAACTTTAGCAATGAATTCTCTGTTACCAAGTTATTCGTAGATTCAAATTGATTTCAGTGAAATCAAATTTTATTTTAGGTAGTTTTTACATACATTTATCAAAAGTTTAACTATGCTATCAAAGAAGGGGCACGAAACCCCCGAGGATAATATTTTCTAGTTATGATAGATTGATGAGTTTATTTCGAAATTACAGACAAAATTGCGTAGTAATGATAAGACATTTCCTTACACGTGATGCCCATTGCTGGGCGCCTTACACATAAAAATTAAAGCGCTCTGGACAAGATGGTTATGCAAGGCATCTAATCAGAGTTTAAGCATCTAAGACTTTATTTATTGCCAAGCTGAACACCTCCGACAAGGTTTAACGACTGTTGCCTAGAAAGAAGCACAACAACGTCCGAAAATTCTTGATACAAATTAAATAGGAATCGATTGAAGTTCTGCTCTGCTACTGCTTCTTCTGTTAATCTTCTGACTCTGTCATTGTAATGGATGAACAATTGTTGGAGACAAGTGCAGTCTAACGCATTTATTTATTATTACCATAGTAAAAAAAAAAACTAAAAAGACGACGAAATACTTGTAATAAAATTGAGTTCAAACTTTTAAGTTTACGAGTAAAATTACTTTTATGAGATGGAAAATTTTGAATTCTTTGTGTAACGCTACCGCCATTCCTCTTATTGTTCGGGATAACACAGTTTAGTTGTACGACTCGTCAGTGAAATGGAACGTTTAGTTTTGGTATAAGTGAAACAAAAATACATCGATTACGAATAAAACTTTAGTCCTGGTCGTGGACACTGAGGTTGGTTGTTGTTCAAGGAGTGAAGTGAACACCGGGTGATGTTCTCCCGTTATATCATTAGCATTTTTAATATATAAATGTGAATAAAGTGGTTGACCTTTTAGAACGGATCAGAAATATCTCAATATTTCCGATAGTCTCTCGAGGGCGGTGGTGGAGATTGTGATTTCGATTCATTTTTGTGGTAATTGATGTAGTTTTAATTATATCAGTGAAGCTTAAATTATAGTTTGACTGCCTAATTTGGTAGTAAAACTATTTTAACGGGAAAAACAATAACAAAACATTTTCTAACAATTATATTGTTGAGACTCATAATTCTTACAGACACACAAGTTCCTTATTCTAAAATGAGTTATAACAGCTTTGTTTTAATGATCCGACCGCATCGTTAGTATTAATTTTATGAAACAAAGATATCTTTCATGTTTTTGCGATAAAAATGTTACCATAAACTCATTAGCGCATCGTCTCCAGTGATAATTGAAGGCGATTGAATACTTTCCGAAATATTCAGAGACTTTATTACAGGGATATTTTACACGAAAACTGTCTTATCATTATTTGTATAACTAAAAAAAAATGAAAAACTTAAGAGAAACATTGAATTTTTCCCCACTATAGTGTATGTGGCAACGTCATCGGTATTCCGATCCATTTCACACTACGTAGCGACCAATGGACGTTATGCAATTAACCGTAACTAAGTAACATTAAATATTCTAAGCGACGGTACTTCGTCCCCCAAAATCAGTTATCGCGCAGTGGCACGATGATGAATCAACAATTTTGACTTCTCCACGGCCTTGCATCGCTCCTCGCCTACTGCAGAGGAGGGGGACAGGCAGGGGGTGGCGACCACCGTTAGATCGATTCCTATCGTGGATATTATTCTGTGGTAATTAGAATCTGCGCTTCAAACTACGACTTGTGTGTTTTCTTAAAAAATAACGTTAAGGGTCTGTTATATATGGGCTATGAAAACTGACTAATAAAACATTCGTTTATTGATTAAATACCATATAAAGTTAAACTCTTTAGAATCGTATTCCATATAAAATATGTTTATTGTTCACTGATCGTCACGGAAAATCCCGTTATTATTAATTTAAAAAAATAGATTTTACATTGTGTACATGTTTTCCACAACCGCATACAAAGCGTATATTTACGAGAAATTCATATTTTTTATATCAGGAAGTATTTAACCCTTACCGTAGGTATTGTGACATGATTATCTAATTTAATGAGGGTGAACGGTTTCGTTTTTCAGAAAATATTAAATGAAAATTTCCAAAATTGATTATTATTAGCTAATAGTAAACCTTTCATGAAAGTCGAATTTTATTTACAGTAAGTTACATATTTCATTTCATTTACATGTGCTTTGGAAGTAATTTCCTTTGTTGTTATGTCGTGTGTTGCTGTACTGTTTCTGTAAAAACTTTTCATCAACCGATTACTCCCGTTAACTGGAAGAACGTGGGAATATTTCAGGAAGAAAAACCCCACTCGAATAGTTACTACTTACGGTTATTTTCCGCTGGTTTACTTCAACGACCGTTACGTTGCTTCGAGCGGGACAAACCTGGTTGTTATCCGATGAAATGGTAAGAAACAGTTTTAATGCACTGATTTGGCATATGATACTTATATGGAGGTTTTAGGACCCTGAAGGTTGTTGGTAGGTGGCACTTATTCATATTTATCGAGCTTTTGATGGATTGAAGACATCTATGTTAGAGGTAAGCTCGCTTTTGTGCCAATTTTCATAATTTAAGTTTTTGTTTCACTTATGTCAAATTAACTATTTAACATGAAAGTGGCTTGCCTGTAACGTTAACGGCGGGTCCCACGTACGATTATTAACAGAGACATAAGTGACTCAAAAAAATTTATTTTCGAGTCTACCTTGGTATTCAAATCTAGGTATTACGAAGGTAAATACAGTCTTGTGGTTTTTATCGATACCGGGATTATCGTCTAGGTGAAATAAATTATGATGAATATGTATGACACGAGTTGTGTCTTACCGTTTCGGGTTTGATTGAAATGTACCCTCATATGTATGAAATGTATATGTTGAAGTTTAGGGTGGTTGTAAATTTGTAAATCCTATGTGATGTATAGGATAAATATGCTGCAATTAATAAAATAATTTTATATCTACGAAATGTAGAATCGGCGTTTGTAACATATATCTACGTGTACCATAACACGGGATGGTAAAATAATGTGAATTTATCGGGACTAAATTGCCTGTAGAAACTACCTCCTATCATCATAACAGATCAGCTGACAAAACCTTTTCAACTCTACAATATTAAATATTTAAACTTTCTTACACTAGATATGTGGCATACCAAACAGAAAGTATTTGAATTTTTTAGATCTAACGATGTTACTGTTATAATTTAGTCCTAAATCATGCAGATAAATACATTTCGATACGCTCATACGTCGATACGTCGGTAGGTGACAATCGTAAGGGATCGATATTCTCAGGGCGTGGTCGGGAGTCGGATGAGATACCGCAACTGGCAAAAGTTTTTGAACACTTTCGTGCTTAAGGAATACGTTGATACCGACTGTAAATCTTAATCGTTACAGCTATATCGGAGTGTAATTCAGTAACAACTTCAATTGTCCATTAAGTCAGCTTCAACTGCCAGAAATGATCCACGCAGGAGCCGGCAAAGAATAACAAAAATATAAAAAATTACGTATTTGTCCGATCTAGTAAACATACGTCTGAATATTGTTTCAAGCTACGCTGTATAATTTGATACGCTGTACCAGTTATGATGTTTGCATAATTGCGAAATAAATACTTTTACCGTTCATTGTTACAATATATACCTTCCGCAATTATATTTCATTTGAATCGCGTGTTTATGATTCCGTTTTATGTTGAAAAAATTAACGTAACGATATTATGAACCAAGAATACAATGTAAGAAATCAGGAATGCCTAATTGAATAAATGTAGTGGATTCTGCGTAACAAATCATTTATTGTATAAAGATTGCTGGTTGATAAGTCAGCTGGTGCGCATAAGTAATCTCGACCGTTAGCTATAAGAAATGGTATACATCAATAAAATATACACTTGACTTGTGATATTGGTGTTTTAGTTACTATGTAATTTTAAAAGGTAAAATTACATTAACGAATCTCTACCATTGTCATTGATTCCATTCGAGAAGACCACATAAGACTAAGTGACGATACAGAATGAGCGTTGGAAATGCGGTCTAACATGTGAAACTTTTGGGATCGCAACCGGCTTTAAACAGGACACAAGCACAAAGCACCGCAAATCCTCAGCAAGACATTTTCCGTCGCACGGTCAGGCCTCTTTGTACGGGGCGCAATCAGCCGGCAGCGTTCCCAGCAATTATTCAAAATACATCAGGCAATATTAGATAGGTGGGCCGGCCGATGCGTTTTGCATTGCGAATCAGTCGGACTTTGTGCGAGTTCGCTCTGGGGAGTGGACGTGTTTATGCGCCGACGTCACCGGCAGATTGTGAGCCCAGTCTTTTGTTGAATTGTCGAGACACTTGGGGATTGCCGGTGGCGACTACCACTAAAACGTTCATGGTCGGTCGCTGTCACAAAACTACAGTAAAGTACGCGGCTCTAGGAGACAATATTCGATATTCTCTCTCTGTCTCTCTGTACCTACAGCCTCTGTACCACTTAGTGCTTTTCCCACAATAAAAGATGTGGCGCTGAAACAATATACATATAATATATATTTCATTAGATTTTATTCTAAAAAATAATCCAGTGATATAATAAAGAATAAACCAAATCGCTCCAGTATGTGGATTAGAGACTTTCCCTGCGCTACGGTGTCAAGGTTGTGCTTACCCTACATATACGTATTCGAATACGTACGTAAAGTACTTTGACGATAAAACGTTTTATATCAATGCTATACTTAACATAAGAAACGTGTATGTCGCAATTATTAAGGGAATGATAGTTTTACAATATAAAAGTGAATTATGTAAATTGATACGCATTATATGTTTCTGTTTAGATTGTTGTAGAAAATTTAAACATAATAATTAAGACAAGACAATCTAATTATTACTATTTTTCTTTTAAATTATAAGCGACGAAAGATCAACGGAACTCGGATCGGTGGTAACAATACGAATAATCGTAGGTGGAATGTTTAGCTTACCCAGTGTTCGCTTGCATTAGTATTCCCTTTGCACAATTTGTAGCCGTGCCGTACATTATTTGTATACACTAAGCATGAAATGTTGCCAAGCAAACGTGTACTATTTACGTAGAGGTTTAGGAAGCAGACGCGGGGGTAGGGTGGCGACGGTGGCGGGTCGTCCCCGCTTTGTGCACACCCTACCCCCGTGCGTACACGGATGAGAAACACTCACCCACTCTGAGGTTTCAATATTCCATACCGAAATGCATTCAATTGCAATATTTTTAGACACAAAGAAAAGGAACAGAATGCTCTGAAGCTGCGTCGCCGCCCAAACTTGTATACAGGCCTTTGACAAACGTAAACGCGTCGTTTGAACTATATGCCTTTGTGACTTCTTTAATTTCCGTGATTCTTCAAATACGACGATAATGTTGGTTTGCAGAGTCGTAAACGTTTATGTTTACGTAATCCAATAAACTTGTGAAAGATCGTGGGAAATAGAGTTTAGAAGAATTTATTACATGAAAGCGTACGAATATAGCGTGGACAAGGACAAGGGTAAGCTCTGTGTTTTACTTTAAACAGAAATAGCTTTTTATTTGCCATTAGTTGCGATTAGCGGTTTGCAAGTCAATTTCCAGCTCGTCGATTACATTGCCATGGAAATGTCTCAACTAGGTATCAAATATTTGTAATGTTACGATGGGTACAATTCTGATTCTTTTTCTATACTTCAGGATATATGTCAAAGTTGATGAATTCCGGTAGATTGGGCGATGAATCTTATCAGTGTTCCTGTTTGAGTTCAAAGGTGAGCGGACTCTGAGTAGGATACACTCGACAGTTTGCGAGAGATTAATCTCAATGGAAGTGATCGTTAGATTGTACCATATACTACAATATAATCGACACATCAAATGAAAGCATACAGAATACATAGTGCATCTATGTATCAGTACAATATCGAAACACAACTTAATTAGTAACTTAATAATTAACAATAATTTCGAATTAAATTGAAGGATTACGTGCTAAATATATGACAAGGGTGAATCTACATTACACATTCCTTATAATTTAATCAGCTAGTAATTACGTATGACACAATACGAGAGATAGAACCGTCGGATCGAAATGTATTGGTTCTAAAAGTAGCGAAGCAATATATAGACAGCATTTTTAAAGTGAAATGTGCCCTTCACAATCTTCGAAGCCTGTGCTTGTGTCACAGATATAGTCGTCAATAAGCGTTTTCCTACTGAATACACGCGCATATATTTAAATACTGTTAGTTGAAACGTATGTAGAATTAGAGATTTTTAAACGTACTAATCTGAATCAAAACAGTCAAAAGTTTGTTTACTACAGTCTTAATGCAACTTCTCCAGTAAACCTTATATCTTATTCAGTGAGAATAGATCCATAACAAGAATGAAAAGACATACATTATAATATAAGTTAAAAATATGTGTCATCCAAATCTGCGCATTGGTTTTAGAAAATAAAAATTAATATTAATTATTAAAAGCTTACTTACGTTGAACGTATTTAAACAGCGCTGTAGCAAAGTTGGTAATACTTGTACGTCGCACAATGGGCTTGGGTTCGATTACCGGTTAGGGTAAATATTTGCAGTAGGTGGTTGTATACGTTGTCTTATAAACCTGACTTTTTAACCTAAGACTACGTAATTATTACAAAAAATGAATTATAAATATTTGTCAGTAAGAGTTTAAAAAACAATCTGCAAGTTCATGCCATTCATATACATATGTCAAGGAATAATGTTATCATAAATACATCTGGATTTAGGGCTGTACGTTATTGTTGATAAGTCAATCAAAATCTATAGTAACAATAATTGTACAGGTACTGAATCTGTTCAATAAATATATTTTGGAATTTAATGGAGTTAAGCTTTGTTATCGATGTAGAGTTTTTACTGTAACGATTACTCATGATTTTTGTGTTTTGTTACCGATTATTCCACCCAATTACATGACTATTGGTCACGGTTCATATTACTTTAAAATCAATATATAGGTTAAAACATCACACTTAAACCATTGAACAGATTTGAAAGATTCTTGGCCTATTAGTAACTTATTATAATACGGGCCAAAATCTAGCATACTTTTCATCCAGGGAAAATTATCTGTTTCCGTGGAATAGGAAATAAAAATTAACACGAACAGTCTACTAAATAAGTGATAAATAAAATTGTGACAGCTGGGCTGCTGCCATTACAATTAATTAGGTTTTTTCTAATTCATAGAACTAAAAAAGCCCATTCCTAAAACAATGCGGGTGTTATATAAACAAAAGGCGTAAGTTTTCTGAAGTGAAACAAGAGCGGGTTACTAGTTATTTATAAATTTATTTTTTGTAATAACTGGGTACTCTCATGTTATATATAAAATTGGTCTTAAACATTTTGCAACGACGCTATTTCATTCATTGTAAATCGAACAGGTCATTCGCCTTACGGAAATCAGCAGCTATGGCCTCATGTTTTTTTTGTAAATAATTCATGAAATAGTAATGTCGTTTCATAACAAACAAATGTTACGTGCCGTTTGAAAAATGCAGTTATGTATGAATTATTGATCTATGCTCATGAGACTAAACTGTAGGAAATAAATTTTAATCTTGAATATTATTCTGTAAAAAATAGAGGTTGATCATACAGCGGCGCCAACTTATTTGAACCAAGGTAGGTATACACTTAGAGCAAAATTTTAGAGTGAAATGTCCGGTGAGCATTTAAAATTTAAAAAATTATAAAGTATATTTAATGTCATTATAACTTCATATTACACACACACACACACATACATATATAGTTATATGCCATCACGTACGAATTACAGTCTAGCAGTGTAAACGTTGATTCTCCGTAAGGAGGTCCCGGATTTGAATCTTGTTTACATCTCTTAAATTAAGTCATGTGTGTTTTACTAGTTAATTAATACTTGCTTCATACATCGCAAATATTTTCATGATGATTAAAAATACGAATATTGAAAACCCCGCTTGGATATAACGACTCGGTATACGCCATTAAAGCAAGGGTTTAAAATATAGGTTATCAGAGTAAAACTAAATGTTATTAAACATATTTCACTAAAAAAATTTGAATAACTAACGATTTATAGCGGAATAAATAGATGCTTTGGCAAGCGTTAATCTGTAATTGTCGAATGAATTTTCTTTAATGCAATAAATTTGATATTCTAAGAACAAAGCATTTTAAGTTCCAATTTCAATTCTAATTAGGACGCGTTTTGATACACTTTTCCAACTTGACTCTATGATGGAAAAAACAATTATTTGTCTTTTTCCTTTCAGTTTCCAAAAGAGAAAACGAAAGAGCACTCTTTTATGACAGAAAACAATAGTAGATAATATTAAAGACTTCTTTTCAATGGAAATCTCATTTTGAGTGCGCCGCTGCTTCTGAAGAGAGAAGAAGTACGGTAACTAATAAACTGATTTTTCACTAAAGAAGCTACAACTGCTTTGTTTCATAATAAATTATTGTGGATCTTGAAGATTTTTTAATTTCCATTCAATAGGAAAAGTAAGCTTGCAGGTTCTGTATATTTAAACATAGAGGTATGAGTTTTTTAAAACAGTTTCGAATTTTACTTGCAAAGTAGTTCACGAACTACTGAGATTAGTTAGTTACCTAGGAAAACTTGGAAAAAAACGTTCAGTTTTTACACAACTATTTTACCTTGTTTCAAGCCTTTATAAAATAAGTAAGGTAACGAAAATATAAGGCTCACAAATCGTTGGTACCTTTGTGTTTTTTGAATATTTGGCTATAATCCGAAACACTCGTTACGTTGAACACAAAATTGCCTTTGATTTATATACCATGTATTTTTAATATGAATTAATATAGTTCTGATTCATTACAACTAGTTTTCTATTAGTAAAGAAAGAATTAAAGCAGCATTAAGGAATATAAGATAACTGCGATATGTTAATGATAATTATTTAATTTTTCGGCTCGCGTCTGGTATCTCAAAATATGAACAATTATATTTCACAGCTTGTAACTCATAATTATAATCAGACAATCCATATTAATTACACTCTACAGTACGGAAGAACTAGCAACAGCAGTCAATACGATAAATGACGGTAGATTATAAATTTAATATCGATTATCCATCAAACGTAAAAATTGTTATAGCATTTAGTTTAGCATTCATAACTATAGATTAGTCGATTCCACGTTCGGTTGGAAAATTGTTTTGGTAGCCGGTAACGCTTTTCTCTTACTTTTCCACGTTAACATGCTCCGTAGCAGATAGAGTAGAATGATTTTGTGGATGCAGAACGGATATTTTAACTGGCTTTTATCATCTTTGGAATTTATTGTTGATACATAAACATCATAATCAAGACAGAGAAGGAAATGTAAGTGCTCAGTAGTTTTCAGGCAATAATATTGTCTGTTTTTAATAAATACAGCTTATTTTGAATAATAAAACCTAAAAGATGAGAGAATACCTCAATGAATCCGTAGCGTCGTAGTTTACCGATATACGAAATATATAATACGAAAGTCACACCAGTTTTCACTGGCCGATGAACTAAATCAGATGATCAAATTATTATTTAGTATTAGAGATTATTGTGGTTTATTTAGTTTTATTTATTAAAATAGATCATTGTTCAATCAGAAGTTTCGACAGGCCCCTAGTACCTATGTCAATAAAAACTATAACAAAGTATAAAAAATGGAAACACGGTCTTGTCATTACACAAAAATTAGATAAGGTCTCTTTTGTTGGTTGGTTTTATTAAATTACTGTATCATAATCACATTCATTATGTGCAAACAATAAATTATTTTAGAGATTAATTGATTAAAGTTATCAAAGCTGTCATATAACAAATAAACACTTTACCAAACTTTGGGCAGTATCTTTAAAGATTGTGCGTACAATTTGCATAATTATACCTTGTAATATGAAATAGTGAAAAGTATGCCGATGCATAAAAGTTTTCTTGTTCCACAGTCTAGTTGAAGACTTATTTGCTTTGTGTGGTGTTCGACCGTCATAAGCGCTCACCGTCGAGTGGTCTTGTATCGTCTGGCTAAGGGAGACGTGTCTAATGCCCCTGATATTTATACTCTGCACAGTTTATGGTTTATTGTCTGTTCTACATCAAAGAGAAGACGAGTGCCCTTAGGAATAATTGTAATAAGTTTTTCATTTTTCTCTCTACATAAATAAAATCAGGCTTAGAAAGAAATGCTTTCTCGTAAAGAAGTGTTTAGAAGAGCTTTTTACTCGTCTTATATACCAAAATTTTGGTAAATTGGTAAGTAATATTGAGTTTGTATTAAAAATGTGTATTAATTGTAAATTTAAAATATTTTTTTTTATTATTTTTATTTCAAAATACGCTATTTTATTGTGAATATTAGGATACATAAATTACATTTGATTACGAACTCAAAAAGTTACTAAGCCATGTTCTGCTCAGTAATATGATCTACAGATTTTAGTCAATATAAACAAAGTGCGCAAGGATTGCCGCATTGGTAAATGGAATCATAAGAGATGAACGAAAAAGATTCATCCATGAATGTGTGAGAAAATATGTTAAAACGGACAATGACTCCAGTGACGCAAGATATTCAAAATACTCCTCATTTAAAGTCCAGTCTATAAGATATTCATTTTGTCTTTTACGACTGCATCGAATTTATAGGATGATGAACTTATTGCTTCCTGTGCAATGGTTCTTGACTTGACTTTCAAAGATTGCAATAATATAAATATAAATGACTGCAAGATTGCCAATGTCCTTTCAGTTTGTATATTTTGTGGCAATAAATATCGTCACATATTAGTCGATGTGACGTGACAGGTTGCTTTACGCGGCATCAGGACTTGTTACATGGATTGGGCATTAACTCTTCAGCTTTTGCCAATACCAAGTTTGTTCAGACTTAAAATCAAAATATAAATATTTCGATGACAAATATGGAGCCAATATTTGTCTTCCTCTTCTCTGAAATATAACCTTTCCGCTTGCGGATCGCGTATTCCGATTTCTAATTGACAGACGACGAGTCAGTGAAGCCTTTATGCCACGTTATTGGTCAGCTAGTGTTTAAAAAAAAGCGTAATGAAGTTTGAAACTTGTAATAATTAGTGTTTAACATTTACAAAAGAATTCAATCTATTTATTGAATGCACTTAAAAGCTCGGTGTATGCTAACAATGTTTTGCAGAAAAATCTTGAAATTCAATTTAGACCAAGTTAAGGGGAAATGCGAGTGAAACGAAACCGCTTCATAATTAAACAGAAGTCGAGAACATGTTAATTAGTTTGTGTCCGAGTTGCTTTTTTGTACACTTGTACTACACTGGTCCGCTGTAAAATAAATAGGATGTAGGGTATCGCTACACATTCCAAATGCAAATTGAATCTGTAAGTATTTTGTATTAAATCGAATCGAATGTAGAACTCAATGGCCGAGAGTCACGGTTACGTCTCATTTTCACTTAAATATAAGTGATGCGCCACCCCTATCGAAACTCACGACTTGTGTTGTCTACGCTTATATTGATGTATCGCTTCCTACGTAAAATGCAACAATGAAATTTTTCCCGAACATCAGCAAGTCGATCTAGACGCGCATTGTCAAACGCGAGATAATATAGCCGTAATGTGTTATCGCTAACAAAAAACATTACTCGGTGAGGCTGATCTTTCACCGCGTATGGAAACGTAATATTGCCGCTATTCTAAGTCGCATCAAAGTAATTACTTTAGTTGTTTATGTTAATACTTTTCATATGTTTGTCACTGGGTATATATATATATATATATATATATACTGACGTATTCACTCAACATACTTTTCTATCGAAATGATAATTGATGGATATTCATAGGCGTTAAGGCTGGTGCTTCAGTCCTGTGGAAATATTTACCTTTAAATTTATTGCTACAAAATGTCTACCTGGTTGGCTAGTTATATGTTTATTGCCATTACAGATCCATTGCCATTAAAGATCAGTAACTTATCTATACATATAACAAATCTAGCGGCCCCATCCGAATTCGTTCGGGTTGGACTATTAATTTATATATACATGATTATAAAAATTTAATATGTTTTGCCTCGATTAGACATCATTCGGTTAACTGACATTTTATATAACCTACCAACTGTACAATGAGGTGTTTTCACTACATACCGATTTTCACAAGGATCGGTCGAGCCGTTCTTGAGTTATAACGAACATACACGAAAATCACAACAGATTTATAGATGTAGTAGTATAGATTACAACTTATCGCTTTCTGTACATTAAGGATATATAAGAAAAACTATTATTAGGGTCTGTAACGCAATAGAACCCAAAACAATAGCTGTTAGAATTTTTGTCTGTTTGTCTGTGCGGAGGCTTAACCGATTTCATTGTAATTTCCACTAATTTGTTGCAGGAAACATCACTTAGTATTTAAGATTCGTTTAATTGAAATCCAGCTTTAAGTAACAAAGTTATAAATCAATACATTTCTAATTCATAGAACGAGAAAAAACCCAGTCCCTAAAAAAATGCAGGCGCTATTTTTGAGCGTAAGACGTAGTTGTCCTGAAGCGAAGCGAGGGCAGGCGAAGTCTCGTAATAATTGTTTTTCTCATACACTCTTAACGTACAGAAAACGATCAGTTATAATTTTATTACATGTATAGATAAAGTGTAAATTTCATCGAACACATTGACCAACTTATATTTGCAGGGTAGTAACGGATTCCAAGCACAGCCATTACATGTTTAAATATCTCGCATACATAGGAGACTTTATAAATTGCAATTTGATAGAAATATTTACCATCCTTGTGAATCGATTTTGTTATTTACAAAGTATTTTGGAATCAGGTAAATGGATTGGACTTAAAAAACCATAAAAAGTATTTTCGTTCAATGACACTTTGTTACGGTTAAAGTAAGACATTTAATTAGACATCACAAAGTAAGCAAAGTAAGAATCAGAATTCGGAATTAGAGGAATGAAAAGCCTTTGAACATATGATGGGTTTTATCTTTATTGTCATGACGAAAATGAGTTTTTCCATCGAATTCATTATTTCTTTCAAATTCCAGCAAAATGAAATTAGGCTTCACTCGTGTTCCCCACGATTCTTTTTCTGGTTGCTTTCACATATCATAGGAACAAAATCACATTGGGACTTCATTTAAAAAAACTGAAAGAAACACATCGGAGGCTCTTTGATGTCGTCTGCGTTTCAACAACAAATAACGAAAACGACCGTTAAAAGAAATTTGGATCTCAATGCAGATTGGTTCTATACCATTTTTTAACTTTTTTTTACGGGATATTGAGTAAACAACAGTAAATATCTAATATAATAAGGCAACAGTATTTTTAAAAACGAAGATATCATATTTATTAAAAATATTCATTCGTTTAACATCAGTGCATTTGATTCTAAAAAAATTAAAAATGTTAAACCTCTAGGCGTAAACAAGTAAAAAGAAACTTTTATACAAAATTAGCATGTTGCAATATTCACATTTAATAAAAATACCGTTATGTAAAACATTATTTTAAAGAATTAAATACTGCTAATAAAAAATGATACAATTGTCTGCATTTCAAGTAAATTCTTTGCCGTAAGCAAATTATAACTGAATATTCAACGGACGGCGGTGGATAAGCGTATATGTATCAAATATTGTATTATTAACGTCCGTATTTAAATAGCAATACGGCTCGTTCTCGCCGGAAACTGACTCATAAAGTATGAACCACTCGTGTTAAACGATTCAGGCTATAAAGAGTACGAAACATTACGGATACACCAAATTAAAACTCGAGTACTAACTGACAGGGCTGCCTGCGACTTCGTCAACAACACACTCGATGTCCTGTTCAATATGTACTTAAAATTTGTGTTGAATTTATTTCAATTGAAACTAAATATAAACAATGGCCCTTTGTTCCCACTGATTACGTGGTTAACGAAAAATAAAAATTACTTGTGTTTTGGTAGTAGAGGGGTCAGTCGATGATAAATAATTGCCGTTGCGTATATGAATGGATTGGTCAAAGCAACGCTGGCCTTAGACAAAACAACCAAATGTGATAACGCACCAAGAATACTCCAGAGAAGATTATGTTATTATTGTGAGTATGTTTCAAACGAACACCGCGATGTGGACGAGTATACGAGTATGTATATATATAGTAAAATACTATGAGTTTTTAGTTACATTCATTCTTTGTTTCCAGTTGCTTTCCATAAAATCCCTGTGGCCCTTCTCAGTAAACGCAAGCCCTAGTTTGTAGTTTTGTAAAAAAAAGATTTAGGTTAGGAAACATTTACTTTTAGTAAAATTAAAGCTCGGACGTCAAAGTGGCGGAATGTGTGCATTACAGTGACTTATCAAACGTTGCCTCTGCTTTTAGCGATATCTTTTTGCTTCCAGTTGTTAGCATATGAAAAAAGTATTTAAAGCGTGATTACGAACCGCATTTTTACTGCGTTCTCGCTAAACACATTTTGCTCTTTTTTTGAAAACTGTTTATGACAAGTGTGTTTGTGTGAGTATGTGTCTTATACAAGACTAGGAGAGTAGAGTTACATTACTGAGAACTGTCCAATGAATTGAATTTTTAGTACATTTTAACAAACTATCAAACTTACAACTATCAAACGGTAACATTACTTTAAATTTTCCAACTCGGGTTCACTGAAAAGAGGATAAGGTTTACATTTCTAAGTTGATTCTCTTCACCCAAATGAATTACATAGAAAAGAGTAATAAACCCTCTCTGCGTTTATTTATCGTGATTTTACGCGGATATGAGAAAACTGCACTAAGTAGACGGCTAGGAGTGTATTGTTTCATTTTAACCGGGGTGAGGTTAAAGTGAGAAGCGTGTGCGAAAATGCACCCAGCAGCTTGTACATAGACTGTTACAGTACTTTTGTTCACTCGCTTTATTGGTGTACGGCGTATTAAGCAAGAATTTCAGAAGTTGCTTCCAATAAATTAATTAATTCATGGTTGTCACATGACACAAAATTTTGCTCGAAATTTTATGAATGCTTTATGCTCCAAAATTTATGTTAAGAAAATTACAGCGTCCAAAGTGGCTCGCGTTACGGTTGTCTACAAACTTATCGAAGATGTTAATAATTTCAATGAAGATATAGGGTAAGAAAAGGCAGTCATTCAAAACATAGAAGGTATTTGTACTAAAATAGTATTGTAGTATATCCAGTACAGCATATTTAAACGCATGCTTTTTACCCAATTCATAACAAGTGGTGTAAACTAACTGGTTTCCTATTTCAATAGAGAACACGTCCGGTCGTCGACATCTAATTTTTATAATAGAACAAAAGGTGAAAACAATACGTTCGCCGAGACACAACCAGAGTCGCAACACAACACAAGCGAGCTTATGTTTGATTGAACGCATAAGAATGTGGGGTTCGTCGAAACACCACAAGCGCGACCGAGAGGCCGACACGAACGAAAGAGACGTCAGCATCGCAATTACCTCGTGAGATTGTTGAATAAATTTACATTCAGTTGATTGAAATAATAATGAAATTGCTACGGCACACTCCGTAGCTTCGTATGCGATATTTAAATTAATAATAAAATCATAATGTTATACAAATCGTGCATATGATACGCGCCGTCATCTCTATGATAATTAGATTCTTTCTCGTGGCGTATTTCATTTTAAATGTTTCGAATTCTCTGTCCATTGAAGATGTTTATTTAAACATTTCTGACAGGAACGTTGGATGAAAAACATCGAATCTGTACGTATATTATTTTTGCAGAGGTTGGTTATATTACAATTTTCAGTGTCAGAAAGATCGAATTAGTACACATATAATTAGGGCAAAAAGTAAAACAGTTTAATATCCTCATTATGCTTTATTGTTGTATGTTAAAGAGAAGCATTTGATTATGTCATATTTTTATACTAGAACAACGATATACATAGAAAGAAATAAATGGTAAGAAAACGTCTTATTGCTATATGAATCGGTTTCTCTTTTACTGCAAAAGGCATTCGTTATTGGATGTGATTGTGAAAAATCATTCGATTTCGACACGTAACATTCTTTTGACGTTTTTATTTCAAATTGTATGAAAGAATTCTTCTGAAATATCAGACAAAGTTCTCTAGCAATTTAGTTTCTTAGCATCGGCAAAGTCATTGAGTACGACACAGTGGCTTGTTATAACTTTAAATCGTGGGTGCATCGAGGATATATTACTAAGGAAATTTATTCCACGTCTTATAGTAAATCCAGAAATGTTCCGTTGGGAAGCAAAATTTGAAATATAATATGCAATCAGAAGGTGTTCTCTTTACAAAAGGAAATTATATCAATTTAAATACATCTACTCCTATATACGATTAAAAAACTTCAATAATTTACATCTCTCGAACAAACTTATTACTTTAGTTATTCTATTAAACGACCCTAAATTTAATACTTACTGAATGCGCAAATATTTAATCCTACCGGAAATCGAACTCGGGCCCTTAACAGCCGGACGTTTTGCTATCTATTGGAGTAATTGATTGCACACTGGCTTAATGATATTGGTTCTGTATATGAATTTTCTATAAGCAGATCTAACCTTGTTATAGTGTATCGGTAACTTTAAACAACGTTGCTAAATAAAATACGTGAAGGTTCTTTACTTGAAACCTAAGATCAGAAACACTACATAATATTAAGTTTGAACTTGGGCAGATAAAAATATTTTTCATCCATATTTATTTCGTGACGTAAGACGATCATATTTGCCTTATGTTAATATATCTCTTTGTCATACTTAACGGATTCATAAATACCCCATACATACTATTTATAATTAAATAAAAAAGGAATAAGCCAGTCCCCCGCCTATGCCTAATATCGTTGCTGTTTCTGAAGCCTGCTCCTCCTGCTCCATGTGGCCGTATGCTCCTGAATCAGTTATTTACATATAAAAGCAAATAATCACGGAGAGTCCACCCTTAAGGGTAGGGTAGGGTACCAAAAGGGTAATGTTAGTCAGGTTGGCTCAAGGTTTAAAGGACCTATTCTTAATACATATTCATGGATTACTAGTAATTAAATTTTTTTCAGCCATAGACAATACTGTTATATGATTGTCTACGTCTGTTATTGTTGTATTGCAGACAAAAGTTTGAAAATTATAGGATTTTCACTCTTAATATTTCAGTCTATATTAAAGGAAAGATAGATAGACACATAGTTGGACGTATGGTTGATGACTTCAAAACCATTACTAAAAGTAATTTGGGTAAGTGAATTGCACACACGGTACAATTTGATATTTCATGAATTTCACAAATAAAATCACTGCTGACAATACGATGAGATTACTAAAATGGTAAATATTGCTATAATTTATGAAATATAACCATAAGTAGTTTACATAAACTTAACCATAATAAATGGCAATTATAAAGTAAATAATTATAATGCCACTAAAATTGTCTCACCGAAGAACCAGATCTTTGAATTCGAGAATGGAATACTAGAGAAGGTAAGTTCGGCATGTGTTTCGTCAACTAGCTGAGAGCCACAGGCGATATTTCAATGATTTTCATAACAACATCGATGTAATGACATATATTTCAGTAGACACAGCGACTTTGGAAGGGTATAATCTGACAATTGAGCTAGTGCAACTGGCAACGAACTCCAAATTCATTTTTCTCCAGGAATTGAATTCTAACATGTCTTGACTGTTTCTTTTTTTTGACATGTGCATTGGGCAAACAATTTTCCAATCGTATATTGTTTTGGTTTTAGGGATATTAATATAAATAAGTCGTTTTATATATCTATTAAAGGTCTTTAAATAGTGGACTATGTGGACTTTTTGATACCAGCTGCGGTTTTCTATGGGATGCATTCGTCACTAACAATCAACTATTTGTTCAAGGTGTTGATCAGTGAACTAATCTGGTGGCTCCGAGTGACATGTAATTAGCTCTATGGATTCTTGAGACCAAGTTAACCTTCCCTGTTCGTTGTACACGGTGCTGGTTGACGGATGATAGGCGGTGGTAGGTGCTTCGTGTTGAAGGTCGTTGAAATACGTAGCACCCGGTTACACCCAATGGTACTGCAGGATGGTGGTGGGATTCTTTACCTACCACCTGACTGAATGTTTTTTTTATATATTGTATTATAATAAAAAACAATATCGTGTTATCTCTATAAACCTTGCTAAAATACGCACGTTAACGTAGTAAACTGTAACAAGATTACAATGAGAATATTCAAATTGATAACATTTAAAAATTTGAGCACAGTTTCGCTTAATCAGCCGTGTACGCACATCTTCGTTTGATTATATGTCGTATAAACACATTGAAAATAATTCGAAATCAGTGCACGCATCACGATCATTTATCAAGTTCTTCTATCAATCTCTTTGCAGCAATTTGCAATGTAGACTTGACATGGTAATAAAAATACAACAAAAATGATGAAAAGGGAGGTATTTAGGGTTAAGAAAAATACGTCTAGACGACGCGATCTCGCGATGTCAAAGTTAAACAACTAAGAACATATGCATTGAAGTTTTTACACAAAAAATGCGCTACACATCCTTGACCTTTCTCAACAAGTCAACAGACGCGACCCGCCGGACATCGGGAACTATTCGAACAGAAAAATCGGGTGAGTCGGCGACGCGGGAAGGTGAGATCCGTCCAATGAGACGCGGCCTTCGCTAGGGTTACGGGCGTACGGGACGAGGGGCCCGTGTTAGTCGGTGCGGATGTCGCGAGCGACCCTGACCTAGCTCAAGAGCTGGGCGGGTCACGTGTCGGGCGGGAGGGTAGCACTCAGGGCGTTCACCTTGAGACGTACGATATAAGCGACCGCGGAATTTGCGGAGTGCTCGCTGACTCGACATTTCTTTTTATCCCACTCTTCTACGTTGGTCTTGAATTTCATTCTTAATTAAATGTAACCTTTTCTTACTGTGGGTTCTGCTATATAAATAGTTAATACATTTCACACTAATAAATTATAGTAACGATATTAAAGGTGTCATTTTCAATTGTACTATTTCGTCACGCCTAATCAAATAACACAAACTCCTCATTCTGTATTCTTATTTAAGTTATGCGAAAAATCTAAACTGTCTTAAGTGCTATTTTTATTGTTATCATTGTATTTTGTAAACAATAACAAGGCGGAAATTTTTTACCTAAAATAACAAAGTGTAAAGGTATTCATTGTTATTCATATCAAATCTGACAATTAGTAGTAGTAGTAGTGTCGCTCCTAATATATGTATATAAAACAGCTATAGCTGAAGTTGCAAAGTGAAAGTAATAGGACATCAAACCATGCTCGAGTATCACTGGAAATAGTTTAAGAGTTTCGAACAAACGCAATCGGGACACTGGTTTCAGGCCAGCGTGTAGATTTTACAGAAAGACGACAGCGATATACGTACTTAAGTGCTGCGCCAACATTACTGAAGCCAAACTTCACGTTTGAATTTCAATAACGAAATTTTGGTAATGCTTGACAAAATGTAAGTACGCTCTAGTTCTTAGCAAAATCAATTTTTTGATCGGTGCAATATTAAAAGGTTGCGGACAAATTGTAGAAAATATTTAATCCTTTACTTTATTTGTCACGGAAGCCAAGCATACTACTGAATATGGTTTTTATATTTTTTTTATATAGAATAAATTAATGGTTGACAACAATCCGACCTGATGGAAAGTGGTCATGAAGTCTAAGATGTTGAACGCTTTATGGAAGTTGCTTTCAATGAATTCGATTGAGTTAGCAGATCAGTGATTGAAAGAATCTATAAACCTCAGTTGTTAGTGTCGCTCCCTACACGTCGGAAGGTCTTGATTTCGATTTCCGGGATGAATTATCTAAAAGATAAATGTTTGATATCGGGTCATATTTGCTCGTGATTATACTTTTTAAGCATCGCTCTAAGAATAAGAAGAAAATGACAGTAACTTGACCGTTAAAACTGTGATGTTTGTAAAATTTGAGTAGTTATATATTTGATATCTGCTTCGGAGATAACTGCTTAAGCTGAACCTTCCTGATTAAACGTTGATGACCTTTACTTTTGACTACACGTGTAATAGTGTATGAAAATTTTATTGTTATTTGTTATCCAATTTAATTTATTGACAGCGACATGGTCGTATCGCTTGTTTCAGGTACTGTTAGGTCGACCTCGCTAAATTACGTTTGAAATTAGCTCGTTGGCGACTCCTTTGACGTAGTTGATAGATGCTCGACGTCAAACGATGGTCGGCAAGTCGGCACCGCGTCTATTAGTGGTCGGGAAGCGACAAGTAGGACAAGTGACCGGAATGGGGGATATCCGCCGCCTTGGCCGCGTCCACGCGACGTGTCGTTTAAACGTGTGCGGCGCCGCTCCTCACATTTTTCTGACTGAAAAATTGTGCACAAGTTGTCTTTAATTTTACAGACTGCAATTATATTCATTACGATTATATTACTGATATTGATATGATTATACATGAATAATAAAACTGCAATAGGATTGAAGCTGCAAATTAACTGTCGAGTGGAAACCACTGAAAATAATTTAAATGATATTCAGTACATTTTTAACTTACATTATATTTCATTATATATGATATTTTTCATTTTTGGGAAACAGATTTTTTCCGCGGATAAAAAATTCAAAGTAGTAAGGTCATTCTGACATGAAGGTAGGTAACAAAATTTTGATTCAATTTATGCAGGTTCTGCATTAAATGAATATGTTTCTAATTCAAATAATTACGAATGAATTAATGAATCAACGAATGAAATATACTTTATTGCATACCTACATGCCGTTACATAATCAAGATGGCAATATATTTTATTGTATACATACTGTTTTTGCACTATTAATACCTCGTTTGAAGAGTTCCCCCTAAGCAATGTGCCATACATTAGATTAGACGATAACTATCCGTGATAGGCCTTAAAGCTGTTTCGTGATTTCTGTGCCTGATTAGATAAAAACACTTCGAAAGCAATAATATCCGTCTAATATTACGTTTATTAAAATGAATAACAACTGTTTCGGGCGTAGGTGCTACTTGTAAACATAATGCGTAGGTTTTCTGAAGCAAAGCGAGGGCTGATAATATATCTTGTACTTAGACATGTAATGCTTATCTGAATTAATGCGGGTTGTTCCATACCAAAATATTCCAATATACGTCACTGTATTCTATATTGTACGTGTCCATTTCACGGGAAGTTCCATATCTACGTGACAACTCATGAAGTACGACGTCTATTCATACCCACTGTATCGAATGTATCGAACCAATGCGCGGGATGCTGTTTCAGGCGGAAGCTGTGAGATTAGATATATACTCGTATGTAGGTACATATGTACGGTGATATAAACTTCACATCTATACTGAGCCAATAATCAAACTGTAGCGATGACTTATATGTGGATTTCAATTGAATTTAAAACACTCGTTGGACATTTTCATTTGTCTTTTGTGACATTTATAAGTTTTATGTCTGTTTATAAGTGCGTCAATATAAAAGAAATGTTCTACTCAATGTGTCAGTAAATAATAAATAAATATGTTTTTGAATTATTAACATGTCATAGAACTTTCTGTCCCACAGCTGGGCTTGAGACAGAGACAATGTGAATGTAGACCAATTTTCTCCGAAATCGAGGGACTAACGTTCAAACCCGGATGGTATAGCTTGTATTTACAGTAAACATTTTAAGTAATTAAAGAAATTGCTAATCTAAACCACTTGAGGATTACAATACTTATCAACTCTTTCATACTGTAGGCTGACAGAACAACAAGACGGGTCAATCGTGAGGGGGCGTTGTGGGTGAAACGTTTTCCCGGAACTCCAACAGTGTTTCTTTCTCGAAAACTTTTTGGCTAAGCGACTTGTAGAATTTTGCACTACAATATTATTCCTTTTGATATAACATTATATCGTATCGTGTGCTATTTCTACCGAAATAACGCAATTACTAGACCTTATTAAGGTTCCCGTAAGTCCTTATAATTACATTATTTCTAAGGTAGTATAATAGATTTAAGCTGGCTTACAATTATCTACAGCTTTCAAAATACGCCACTTTTGTAAAGAAAAAGAAGATGGTCGTATAAGAATTACACATTTTAACTACTGCCTGTTAAACCTTTAAATAAAATCCAATATATATAGTATGGCATCGTTTCATTTATTTCGCTGGCACATCAAACGAAAGGGAGACAAAGAGAAAAAAAAGATGTTTTGAGTTTGGAACGAAGGCATGACGAGATTTTCACACCTTTTCAAGAGTGCCAGAGTACTGTTGCGTGCGAAATATGTTGGGTTGCATCTATGTCCCAATATGGTTTTTATTTCAAACCATTACTGCATAAATTAGTTTGAAAGGACTCAGAATGCAGTAAAATGTGCAAATGCTTGAAGAAATGGCTGTGTGATGTTTTCATTAATGTTATCTTCAAATAGTAATGTTACGGTTATTACTGTTTCATTACAAATGTTATGAAATGGCTTTATATATTTAGAAACTGACGTGATACTTGTATTTCGCAATTTTGCTATCGCTAATTTTAGTACCATATTTACTGATATATAATAAGTTAGAAGAACGCTATGAAATGGATGTGGAACTAATTAAAGTTGTCTTCCATGCATTTCAATATTCTAAAAAAAAATCACAGTTTACTATCTATCAATGAAATCGCGCTATACGCTACACGTATCGACCAATACGGACTGTCATAATTTACTAAAAGAAGCTAAACTGAATATTTTCCCACGACTGAAAAAGGAAGATCTAAGAAAAGATTTGAATATTGCCTGTGTTCTTAACGGAGGTTTAAAGTGTTCGATTTTTGCTAATCTAATACTCGAATCGCAACAGATCACAGTTTAAAATTGTAACAAATGCACTGCTCTCAGAATAAAGTAATTTAACAAGGTACATACTATTTATATAAATTAATAATTATTAAATATTAAAATTTCCAAGAGCGAAAGGAGCTTTTAATAAAAATGTCTTCTCCTATTACATAGGTACAGCGTAATAAGAGTCTAGGAAAACACAAAATGGCAACAAACGGCTACCACTTCATTACCCTGCCGTTTGAATATTCGGTCATGTGGACACAGCGCGGTTCGCCGAACGTCTGGGATCGAAACTCTTTTGTCCATTTTTAAAACACCGTAACCCGTGCGTCTAATGAAGAGGAATCATGTCTAACAAGTGGAACATGTTCGAACACGTTCGTCACCGTTCACTTAGAATGCAAATGCAATTCCATGTGTGTGTTGTTGCTTCGGCTATTTATTTTACCAATTCCTTCAAAATAGAGCACTGATTTGCAAGGAATGCAAATGCTAAATAAGTGCTGAGGAAAATTTTCAAGTTTCGTCGTTTTAGTGATAAACTTTATATAGGTATAAACACAGAGGCAAAAATAGCGTTATTGACAATTGAAAATTATTCCGTAATGCAAGTTTTGTAAAGTTGTTCTTTGTGTCGTGACAGATATTTACAAATGTGATACATAAGAGTTTTCTGGGGCAGCAATTCATATGAAATCGACTGATATTTAAAGTCATAATTAATAATAATTCATTTATAATATAATATTAATACATTTATTGCCAGAACATAGTACAAGCATAGGTGGTACACAAAACATTATATTATCTTATGTTCTGCCTCTTAAGGCGTGCAAATAAAAATATAATAATTAAAATTTATAATGCGGCTGTAATGATAATAACAATCCTAAAATTACGTCAACCGGTTGCCATTCATTCAATGTATCAAATAAAAATGTAATACACAGATCCAATAATTATATAATCCAATAGTATTCAATGTCAAAATTACCAAAATTAATCACGAGTTAGCTAAGCATACGCGATGAAGTATGTTCATGTTATTTCTACATAAACATACATTCAATATCAGTTGGAAATAGGTAGCAATTATTTGTCGAACATCAACACCGTCCTAGCGTACATCCAATCAACTTTAGCTATTTGTTCATTTTCAGTTCTTATTTTGATGGACCACAGACGGGGTTGATTGGTTGATTCGGAGCTGAAACGTTCGATCTGAGAACGGCAATAAAAGTGGTATGTCCCAAAAATTAACATGAAGTGTCTCAATTGCGTTAAACGTTCGTTCAAAGCTAATTCTCCGCGGGCGGTGGCGCGGCGCGGGCGCGGGTACCGTTGACGCTTTCCGTCACCCGACCACCCAAAAGGCACTCTCAAGCGCGTGAAGCACGCCTCGGGAGGGCGCCGGGGTGGGGGCGCGTACCCTCCTCACTCCGAGAGTTCGAAAAAAGGCGATGCACTTCGAATTGTTCCTTTTATGTCCAGGATCGATCGTTTCGGTAAAGGAGCGAGTTTTTATCTGTCGGCCTGAACGGCCTCGGTTACTTCACACGTGGTGGGCTAATTGGGGGGTGCTTCGGCCGTTCGATTAGAAAATAAAGAATTGGGGGTCGATGCGAGATTTTTGTACATTCGCAGGGTGCATTGGAAACTCGGAGACCGTCCCGCTGACCTTGCGTTCGTTTTATAAGCACAATTCCGTTAACAATGTTGTCGAAGCAATTTACAATTATTTCCTTCTGTAATCAAGAGACGGTTCTTGATAATCCAGAATCTAGGCTTTTATTGACTATTAATTACAACTTTCGCTAATTTATGTCATCATTATCTTTTAGATTACGCCTATTTCATCATCATCATCATCTCAGCCGGACCCGCTCCATGGTAAAAATAAGTGTGAGAACGTGCGTCCATTATTTACTTACCATTGAAATGATACCAACGTCAGATCCCAGGGATTAGAGAATTGAACTTACCTGCAAGTAATAAAACATCCATGTTACATACAAACATTTAACATAAATATATTTTATACTAATTAATATGATACCGAACGAAATAAAAGTATTAAAAGAGGGAAGTCAAAGTTATGATGCAATTATTGTAGAGGTTGATTTCGTATGTGAGTAACGCTGTTTCCTTTTGTGTTTTATCCAGCCGAAATAGTTAACGCCATGGAGTGTCATTAGGTAAAAGTTCGCCTTTAACGAAAAATTTTTTGCTGGTGACAATTTGCTTATGCATACTGAGCGTGATCTCATTTATGTTGACAGAACACGTTGCATAAATTCTTATAAATTTCCTCAGCTATTTTGCCGTTGTCGCTTGGCAGCGCCGGCGTCCTCGCTTACAATTAATACATATTTTAGACGTGAATATGGACGGTGTAAATAAGGGCGAGTATGATGACCATTGTACCATCGACAAAATTGTCATGATGTATCAACAACGTTCGGCCTTGGTTGTTCTCATTTTGTCTTACTAATACGGTTAGCGGCATAATACGGTCCGACATATCTCTAATATAATCCCACGCGCGATCTGCTCTAGACCAGCGTGGTACAATACGCTCCAGGTCTACTCAGTTATGAGGAGTCAGTTAGTTGATTGGGAAGTGGGCATTGGATTGAGATTCGAAGGATCCCTTCCAAATGAACACGCTATGTTCAAGATTTCAAAAGCATTATAGGAAGTTTTCTCCGTATTTACATTGTTGGTATTAATCCATGACTGACGATTCATCCATGATATGACTTGAAATCGAAATCTCTAGGTTATGGTGAATCTTGCGGTACAACGAATGAAAATTCGTCATTATTCTTATATAGGCGAGAGTTCAAACTGTTTCAGAAATACTTCACATTCAAGTGTTGTTTGTAGTTTAATTCTAATACTAGGATACGTGGAAAATGTTTTTGCAATATTCCTTTTCATTTATGCTTTTAATGAGTAGGTACAAAATTTAACACTTACAATAAAACACACCATCACGCTGTTCATTGTAGTTTGCCAAATCAATTTATCATTTTTTATACAACCATAATATAAATCTCCTTTGCAAAAAAACAGGCACCTGACAGTCATTGGCTTTTCTACGGATAATATTAATATGTTTAATATGTCATTAGCTTAGATGACTAGAAATTTCTTAGTATCAACGAGAATCTAGTTTTTTACTCTTATATCCTGGAATCGGTGTTTTAGTTAATGTAAATAGGGAGCTGTCTTAAAATTGACATTTTTATGGGTATAATGAAATTAAGACTAAGAGTATTTTTATGGTATTTTAATGAAAAAAGACGTTAAAAAATAAAAATGAATAACAAGTATGGCCTCCCCTCGCAGCACGTAATCGTCTTGGTATGCTTCCCACATTGCTTTTGACGGTGTCCTGTGGTATGTGTTCCCACTCAGCCGAGATCACACGTTTAAGCTCCCTGATGTGGAGAGTATCTTGGACCGGATTCCGGACAAATGACTCCATTTTTGAGGAATTCGGCATCAAACAGCTACTATCAGCTATAGTAAAAACTCGCATCCTTAAGTTTTTCGGCCACATCTCTAGGAGAGGCATTGAACGTCTGATGGTGCAAGGTAGAGTGAAGGGTACAAGGCCACGCGGTAGATTACCCATGCGATGGACCGACCAAATTAAGTGTGCTGTGGGCGGTCCATTGCATGAGTGTATCAAAATGACCACCGACAAAGCGAATTGGCGAGAAATTGTGAGACGAACAACATCTACCAAAAAATTCGACTACATGATGACCACGACCGCTCTGTCAAGAGTGAAACGATTGAGAAGAAGAAGAAATCGCATTTTCACCAATTACAGTCAGTGCGAGTTGTGCATATTGACAAACGATTTCTATGTACCTTTGCGTATTTAGTGAGCTATTTTCAATGAATACTATCTCGGTATGATAGTTGGAAGTTACGCTCACCCAAAACATAACGGGCCGTCTACGATAAGGGGTGATTTCTACAAAACACACGTCAGCATAGCGTTCCTCTGTTCTTCGTAACACTCGCTAGTTATTTTTACTCTTCTGATAACCTTTTTACTGCAAACTCGCGAAAAGTAAGTAAAAAGTCACAAACTGAAAAAGGTATTATTATTTAAAAAAAAAACCTTTTAAATTTGGAATAAACTTTTTTCATACCCAGACTCTTAATTAAAAGCCAGTTACATAGTTTGGCTATTAAAACCTCTTTAGAACTAAATTATTAATAATAATATTGAAAAATCAAAACCGCCGGATTTCTTTTTTCGCAAAGGAGTGTATATTTATCAGTATTATTGTGTACATCTGATATCTGATATTTCTACTTTCCCAGGCATCCACAGGTACAGTTAAATAAATATATGTTAACATACTCACACCCCTACACTAGGATTACCTATTGCTAGAATAAACATTTACCTATCCCATAAATCTCTACGCCGGTCAAAATTCGATGTCACTATGCACTAAAATGTGTTTTGAATTACGAACTATAAGTAGCTCTGGTGTGTAACAGCTTTTCATTCGATATTCAAATCGGAATATTGGCTGGATTCCAGAGCCAAAGCAAAGAATGTACAAAAATTACCACGTATCCAAAAATTTTCGGTCTTGTTACAGGAGTAGTAATTGGATCTTACCAATTTATCTTTGATATGATTTACAGAGCAATGCCATGAATTTGTATAGACAATAATTGTATTACGTCTAATTTATTATGTATGATTTCCTAACATAAGTTTTAAGAGAATATCTTCACCATATTTTTATAACAAATGTTATTATATCATGAAGACCATAAATAAAGCTTACAAGAGCATGCATATTACATATTTACATGTTGATATTTTTCATTCTTTTGTTCCGAACTACATTACTGAAAAAAAAATGACACTTCCCGACGGCAAATTAAACATGGTTTGTTGTTGTTAATGCCAAATTTAAATTATTGTGTGTACCTACATTGATTTTTTACCAGTACTTACTAAGCGGCGAAAGTTATCCTATTATTGTTTGCGTAAGTAAGTGCCTATTTTTGTGGTTTGGTGTCGACATTTTTGAACATATTTTTTTCATTTTTGATTCATTTACTATCTAATCGGAGCAACAGGTATCAAAATAATTAGAGTACGACCAGACGATCCAGCACCGATTGACATACCTGTTGATTGTAATTTTATGATAAATTATATTGATGAAGTTGAATTGATGAAGTTATCAATAGAGATTTTGTGGATATGATATTTCGGATCTGGATACGGATACGGATGTATGAATAATATTTTACCGGTTTAGGTGACGGTTACGGATATGAAATTAATTCGGATTATCCGATTGTTTCGGATAATTTCGATTAAGGATATTACATGATTTAAGATTGGGAAAAATATATATGTATTTAGAGGTTTTGACTTCATTTATATGTATTATGTGGTATTAAAATCACAGAAAAAACACTAGTTTTGAAAATTAAATAATAAAAACTGTCTAAAGATAAAGAGACGTGCCTAGTGTATCGACCCGGCCGGCGAAAACCGGCCATAACCTGTTTTATTTAATTTTGCCCCTATCCGAAATTATCCAAAACTTTTTTCTCGAATTCGGTTACGGTTCCGGATATATTTTTATTTCGGATACGCGTTAGTTTCGGTTACGGTTACGGAGCTCCATAACATCCCTGGTTGTCAATAATGAAAAAAACGTGAAGTATACGGCACACGGCAGCGATTAACACTAACTATACATAATTTTTTTTTATAATAAGTATGCCCCTTTTTTTTCAATTATAACTATAGCTCGAAAACTATTCGACATTTTTTTTTAAATCTATACTGATATTAAATACAGGACTTTTATGTGTTTGTACATATATACAAACACATTCGCATGCACATGCGGAGTTATCTATACGGCGACTTTTTGAATTTTTTACACGACATACAGATACAACGAGTACGACGATAAGCAAACACGAAATAGACCAAAGTATTTCGAAAACTTTTATCATAAAGGTATTTAACACGACATACACCTATAACGAGAACGACGATAAGCAAACACGAAATAGACCAAAGTATTTCGAAAACTTTTATCATAAAGGTATTTAACACGACATACACCTACAACGAGAACGACGATAAGCAAACACGAAATAGACCAAAGTATTTCGAAAACTTTTATCATAAAGGTATTTTACACGACATACACCTACAACGAGAACGACGATAAGCAAACACGAAATAGACCAAAGTATTTCGAAAACTTTTATTATAAAGGTGTTTTAATATCCGAATAGTGACTGTTCCACTTTAAATTATACATATACATAATATCATTCTCGTATATTTAAATAGTCAAGTATAGACTATTTTCTGTCTTTGTATGTGCACACATGCATTCTTAAACTAGCCTATCAGGTTCTACGAATATTAACAGGGAAACGCTATTTCAGTGGACGTACCTATATGACATTGAATTATTGTTATTGAACATGAGTTAATGAATATATACTACGTTTTATACTTATACATATTTCATATGTTCTACCAGAGTCATGTTGAAAGCTATTTTTGAATGTGCTTGTTATACATAGATATCTTTGTGAATGTACTTATAAGGAGCTGTTAGAATATTTTCGACTTTCCACTACATATTCACACTTTCACAGCCATTCATAGAACAAATTGATGAAAATTTTGTAGCTAGCAACAAAAACTTTGTAACTTTTTTATTCTTAAAAATATAAAATAATCAAATGATTATTGCAAACGAAATGTGGGTGGACATTACAAAGATCCCATTCGTAGTCTACAGTTACAAAGTTCGGTACACCTTTTTACAAGAATTGTCGCAGGTGGTATACACAAACTTAATACAGCTACTGCCCCAAAATTCTGTTATAGATATGATACCTAATAGATAATAGCATAGATACCTTCATTAGGAATTCGACATTCGACAGACAGTGATACAACCAATTAACCGACGTTATCACAGAAATAAATGCAAAAGACGAAATTATTTCGTTAAAATATACAGACAATAAAAGAAAATAAAAAGTCAAGTGAAAAGCAATTCCGTGATAGCCTTAAGTTCATAAAACACTATAATTATTTCAGGATTCGTCAGTTATTCTAATAATATACTTAGCTAGAAACTGGAAAGTGTAGAATGTGAACTTAGAAAGCCTTTGTATGCAGCGCGGCTGAAAGGTGCTACGCGTACGCAATCCCCTACTCCACAAGTATAGTGAGGGTGAAAGAAAGGCACATCTAAGTTACTTGTACAACACACATTTTAGTGCGAATACGTGTGTACTACGTTTTAACTTTTTTACGTTGTGCAGTTACACATAATATTATTATTACAAGTGCAACATTAAAATCGGATTTTACTGTTTTTACCCGTGACTTACCGTAAATTACATTTTTTACCAGCGCGACTCACTAGACGAAACTTAATTAATTTCTAATTAGAACAAAAAGCAGTATTTTTGTTTATTCAACTTTCACCTACTACTGACTATTGTTCCACTAACAATCAATTAAACGCATCATAATTTCCTAACTGCAGACTTCGTAAGATTCATTCAATCAACGTTTACCGATGTGAAACTTCTCGCAGAAAAATGAATCGTTAAAATTTTCATTTATTCAAATCCAGCCAGCCGTTAAGTTAAAACGATCCCTTTGCTGCGCAGTTGTATAAAATTATGCAACTACTTTGGAAATATAAAACAAACGATAAAGGTATTTTGTATTCTATTCATTTCATTGATATAAACCACTTCATATTATTCATGCAGCGATGTCCCACATTTGAGTAATTTAAAATTTAATAACATCTAAGTGCAGCCATTCGGTTTGCGTGAAAATACATTATAATATTTAAGTACACTTGTAATATATTGTGTAGAGTGGAAGTGTCCACAGACAACCACTTGTATTAATCGATAATTGCATCTAGTTTTTCCTACTTTTTTTTTCTAAATTGATTTTATTGCTGAAATATGTATAAACTGTACGCATACACATAAATATAAAATCTCATACTAAAACTTTAATTCAAACAGTAAGTTTTTTTGCGGTGTACCAACGTGAACTTTGACGTCATGCATCATGCCTTAACGGAATTCAATTTGTATTTTATGTTTTAGATGGTTGAGATTATATTTATAAGTATGTAAGTAATGGTTGCATTGCAAAAACAATGCAGAACGCTGTGTCCTAGATTTAAGTAACCTAAACGGAAAGAAATTGTTGAATACTTATAAAGTTATGATTAAACAGGTACATAAACTTATGGCTCATCAACCACTGCGACCTGTACCGCTTGGTGAATTTAAATGAATAAGTTCATTACGTAGAAAAATTTAATTAAAAACCCCATATATGTGCCTATCCTGTCTAACGTATTGCACTACCTACAGGTTGTCTGGAAAAGAGCTATTAGCGATAAGTCCGCCTCCTGCTTATACTGAATAGTATTCAATATTTACCAGAAAATCAGGATAACCAAAATATTTCGTCAAACACCTGTAATAATAAATCCTACATTGGAAATCATCTCAAACGAAGTTGTTTTCTCAAGTATGAAACTAGGCTAAGGATATCGTTAAACATTCACATACGGACAGAGTATAGATTAAAGTTGTTCATCTATGTTTATTTTAGGTCAAACATTAATATTTACTTCAGGTCAGTTTCTTTACTGCTCCATATATGTGCCTGTCCTGTATAAGTGTTCTGTGCTACCTATAGATTGTCTGGAAGAGATCCCTATCAGCGATAAGTTTGTCTCTTTTACTGAGTGGTATTCAATATTTATTGATGTTTTTGTGTCCTTTCCTGGTGTGCAATAAAGACTATTGTATTGTATTTGTATTTGTATTTGTATTTGTATTTGTATTTGTATTTGCGTGTTCGCTTGTAATTTGTCTCAACAATTTAACAGGTTCTTAATATAACATCAAACGTGCCTAATAAAAAATAGACGGAATACAACAGTTAATGTACACGTCACTTGGATGAATCACGTCTAGATAAAGAAAAATACATGTATAAAATTTTCATGTACCGCTATATATTTTCACACGATTAACACATGTCAATGCCAGTGTCAGTTGAATAGCATCGTTTACTTTGTCACAATCGCGAAATAATATGAATGATAGCGGTGTCGTTCATGTTCAATGACCCGTAGGAATAATATGTTCTGTAATATTGAAAATAACCCCTCTTCACGACAACATAAGTCAAATTTATATGTCCTCGAGTTTGTATAAGTAAAATCATTATGAAATTTTAATGTAACCACAATCGCAGATAATTTGAGATCCTTCTCGAAAATTTTTCAGATGTTTTGAAAACTGGTGTGTAACGAGCTTCTGCTATCCTCCAGTCAAAGCTAGCGCCCCGTTCACGTGAAGCCTGCTGAAGAACAGACGATGCAATGAGGAATGGTCCCTTTTAATGGCGGGCTAGACTCAATTTAATCCCGATGATACATGTATATAGTCGTAGGGCTTTTGACCTGGCCAATTACCGTATTCTTAGGATCATCCGTGAAATCTTTTTACGTGTCATGGCTGCAGTGTGATAAGTGCTGCAGGCAGTAATAAGCGAGACTCAACTTGAGAACGTGAATGGGCGGCTATGACTTACCATCAGGCAACCCCTCTACTCGTTTCCCGATTATAACATATGGGTTAGCTTTAAAAGTAGATTGGTATGACACCAGATCACGGTAGGTACGGGAAAAAAAGCTCGTGTTCCTTCATAAACAGTATGTGATACGTATAATACTTCCTTTATAAGTATGACAGTCATAAGCGAGAGACTGATACACATAGGAACGATGCGTTGGCTTTGTACGGTTTGCGTGGAAAATGTAAACACAATGTATTCTTTCCGTCGTCTTGGGGATCGCTTTCCGTATTCAATTTAAATTTCAGCTGAATGTGTTCGAAGAGAAAAAGAGTAACGAGATTGAACATCGCATTTGTGTCGTGTTTTGTTCGTGCATTACTTCAAATATATTAATGAATATGCATCGAACTCGGCGCCAGATTATTCTTGGCGTGCATCTATTACGATGGGTCGTTATTATTCGAAAAATCGCACGTTCGCATCGGAAGGGGATTTATGAAAAAGGGCAATATAAACTTGGATGCTTTTACACTTAACAGTATCTAAGTACCAAGTTTTCTTAATTCTTTATTTTACTAATTTTTAAACATATGATGTGTTTGCAGTAGTGTTGGTTTAGCATAAAGTATGTATAGTCAAGATGTGCAAAATGGTAAAATTAATATATAATGTAATAACAATATCTATACTAATAAATATGGAGTGTCTATTTGTAATATTAAAATAAACTATTTTTACTACATGCATATGAATGTATATACGATACATATACCAAAATAACATTTTTTACAATTTTTGTCTGTCTGTCTGTCTGTTTGTTCCGGCTAAACTCTGAAACGGCTGGACCGATTTGGCGCGACTTTCACTGGCAGGTAGCGGATGTAATAAGGAATAACTCAGGCTACTTTTATTTCTAATAAATAACTTTTTTGTTAAATTCCACGCGGACGAAGTCGCGGGCACAGTTAGTAATTTCATAAAAATAATATAAAACGCTTATTGCTTAAGTTGGTACGATAATTTTTAAGGCTACTCAGAGTAATGTAAGTATCTATCTATATATTTATAAACGATAGAAATTGAAAGAAAAATATGAATTACGATATAATTTTGATCACTTTAGCGAATAATTCTATTTTTCATAGTACGGTTGATATTACGTTAGATAGGAATCATTCCTTCCGATTCCTTTCCGAAAATTCTGTGGGAGCAGATCCATTTCTCGGCATGAAATGTATTCTAGAGCAGCAAATGCCCTCGCTTAGCTTCCGATAAACTACCTCAGGCTTAGAAAAAACACATGCATTGTTTTTGGACTGAGTTTTTCTCGTTTTGTGAATTAGAAATACATGTATTAATTCATAACTTTTTTATTTGTGGACGGGTTGCAATGAAACAATTGCTTACTGAATACATTAGTGAAAACGAAAACGAAATCGGTTAAGCCGTTTCAGAGATTAGCGTGAACAAATGCACAGACATACAGACAATAAATAAAAATTGTACCAACATTTTTTTGGGTTCTATTGCTATAATAAATAAGTCCCTAATAATGTTTTTTCTCATATATCGTTCATGTAAAGGAAGCGATCAGTTAGACTTTTATTATATGTATAGATTATGAGTCATAATATAAGTTTTAAACATGCCTAGAATCACTTAACTGTGTTCAGCGTTTGTAGTGCCATACATAGTCAATCGAATTCCCGGATAAACAAATCAGAATTCGAAAATAAAATGTTTGGCCTCTGTATCGATAACAAAGTCTACCTACATTGAAATGTTTAAAAAATATTTATCTACCTATATATTCGGCCCTATTAGTTTTATTTAGAACAAAATTAAATACAAATTGTAAGAAACGCTATGCTTTAAATTATTATAATATGATACGATGCACATTAATGTTTTTTCTATTACTCTTTATCTACTGTTTGTATAATATATTAACTATTTGTCGGTACGTTCACTGGGGCGTTGAACCGGGTCTTTGTAGAAACGATAGCAAAATGCGCATTAATATTTCATGTGTTGTTCTCACATTTCCCCACAGCCATAAATATAGAATATAGGGCGCAGGAGCGATCGGTGTTGCAAAAGAATATGTATAACGCAAAGATTTACGTAATTTTTTCGTGCTTTTTATTATTGAAAACTACGGCCACCGGCTACCTATTACTGGGCTCAGGCGTTCGAGCATGCGGGTTGGTAGGCTTCACACATATTTGAAAAAGTTCTCAAGAAAACTCGTGGATATTTGCTTACCAATTTTTCTCTTAAATAACGCATATAACTGTGAAAAAATTTACTTGCATGTTGGATTCGAAATTGGACCCTCCGTGCTAGAGACCTGGATTCAAACCATATATTTCCTTTTATATATAAGGATCCCCGGCATTAACCTGACTATGCATCGTCCGAAAATCGTTCGATTCGAATTCGTTCGATTGGCACGGTCGTTGCTAAAATATTACAGTTACATTGTGCGGCTACGCGACTCAATACTGTTTTCGTTTTATATCTGTATACTTATATTTACGTGACTACAAGCGCTAAATTTGTTCTTAAGACTTCTTTCCCTTGATCTCGGTCACTACACGCATTTTGTTTTATATACTTATTTGTTTAAAAATAAACGTGATTTTAAATCATAAGTTTAATTCAGTTCTTCAATTTATTAACACAACTGTTCGCACCTATGGTGGCACAACTCCATGAATGCATGCCCGTTCCCGCTAATATTATTATAAATTGCAATCGCTCCTCGCGATTTATTCTTGATTTTCTATTAAAGCGCGGCAAATCATTCCTTCGCTTTATAAAATCTCATCCTCCCTCTCATTTTGGCAAGCGCACTTTTATATAGCGGGTTCACTCACACACCGCCGAGTTTGAAATGAAAAAAAAAGGAGTCTTTCCGCGAATCTTGAATGCAATACGCAACTATTAACAAATAATTATGTAACTTCGCAAATATTTCAAAATCGCACCGCCCAAAACATTCGGGTTAAATTAAATATCACCGCATTACCGCTCCCGCTAAATAACTTTCGCAAATAAAAGTGATATCACTATGAAATGTAATAGTGAATCTTAACAGCATACCTTCTAATGAGAAATTAAGAAGAAAGGAAGATTGGAGACGAGGAGCAGCCGTTTAGCCGTCGAGGCAGCTGATACGAGCCCCGTACCGACAGTGTGCTTGACAACAATCCGAACAGCCCTTTACTTCTTCTTCCACACGTAGTCTACAGTCCATAAATCTCTCTGAGTAAATTATACTATTCGAAGAATATTATCATACAATATCATTAATTACTATTAAAATAGAAATAATACAGTATTCGATCGATAATAATAAACTAATAAGCAATATTGGAAAGCGACGAATGAAGTCAACTAGCCAAATTACTGCCCGCTTCCGGATAGGCCAGTTAATTGCCAAAACAATTACACCGTTTATCAACAATACGAATTTTAAGTGTCCGATTTCAGTGAACCGCCGCGCCCACACACCCCTAATTATTTTACCTAGTGCCATTCGTGGTACCATTTGTTTTCATCTTTGAACATGACCGATATTCAGGGCTGACATAATGGATTTAGTAATAAATTCAGAATAAAATCATTTGGATTTTATCTTTGGTTTCATTACATTAAATTATCGCTGCCAATTAGTTATATCTATACTAATTATAAACGAGAGAGTAGGAATTTTGTTAGTTTGTGTTTATTGTTTTATTAGTTTTATGTTTTATTAGTTGTTACGGGAACCGTGACATCTATTTGAAAAAATATTTTACCATTTCAAAGGTGTATTATTTCGAATCGACATAGGGTATATGTCATGTATATTAATTAATTGCTCAACGCGAACGACGTCAGGGCAGGCAGCTTATCATAATGTAAAGATAAACCAATCTGCAGTAATAAAGGTACCATTTTGTTATATTTTTTGAATCTTAAATTGTTATATAATAACATAAGTATAAGTAATACGTACGTGTAATACTGTAGTATTACGAATTTTTAAATTATAAAAAAATATATAGATATTTTTTTTTGAAATTTAACGATATTTGCAACATTGAAACAGAACTTTACATTTTTATGGTAGTTCGTAAACTATGTATTTATATCATAATCAGTAATGCCAGCCCTGTCGGCGGCATGACGGTGAGAAACGCGATTGGAATCATTTAGTTAATTACTAGATATGTGTAATTATTTTTAATAAACAGTGGCTCGTCTATTAATTATTTCAGTGGTGTGTTTCGGTATTGTAGAATCTTCTAAATGATAAATACTGTAGTCTTACAATAACGTAATGGATAAATTTACAAGTATACAAATACATGAAACGAAAGTATGAGTATGAAGCACGATGTTAGTGAAGAAATTCAGTCTATATTTATCAACAATATTAAATGTACTTAACACACATACTTGCTCCTTCACATGAGGATCTATGTGTTGTGGGTGGCATCGACATGTATACATACACGACTTATATGACTCTTTATATGACTCGCTCGGTAGACAGGGTCACTAGTAACTGAGCCACAGGTTTGTCGGCATAAACGCTGTCGAAATCAAACTAGAACCCATCGACCTTCCATAAATAACGTGACGCCATTTCCTGGCACGTTATTTAGCAGAATACACCAATAAATAGCTGGGGAGGTTGAATTAGACTCAATGAGGACAACTCTTACACCCCAAACTTTGGCGACAGCTTAGTTTTGCGACAGAACTAGCGCGCAAAGTCAAGGATCGCCTTGGACGTACAACAAAGGAAAACTTAGGTAAAGGTAAGTTATAATATTAATATTGTCAACGCTTTTTGATGTTTAAATTGTAGAAACATTTCCCTTGTGTGAGTGCGCTCGACGTATACTGAACGAGGTCAACGTCCTGCTGACAATACCGACGTATTGCTCTTTCATGTAATTTGACAGTGACATGTTATAATTCAGAACTCCTATCTCAAAATTATTATGTTCTGATTTTGAATATGTCAATGTGCCCGTTCGTAATTGCTGTGTGAAATAATCTTCTGAAATGTCGAGGACTATCCACTGAACACTATATAAGCGTCAATGTGAAATGACATGTCATTAAATATTGCACACGGTGAATATTTATGGTAATAGCGTTGCTAGAACGTTTTTTCAATATAATGTTACTATTTACACATATTTTATAAAGGTTACTTGATTTTTTGTAAGAATAAAACAGTGTGTATTTAGAAATCGAAAAACTATTATCAACGATTAAAGATAAATGATTATAGCCCAGTAGTATCAATATTAACTAATTAATATTTAAGACATGTCCATATTCGCAAGTTTCATTTTGAACCCGTCGTATATTAATACAATTGTAGATTGTGCATATTTTAGCGAGCCGTATGAAACGTGTACTCACGACCTGTATATTGTGCTCACAAGCGCGTGTGAACTCTGGTACTAACCTTTGACAATTATTTAAACCGGCCGGAAGCAATTAAGTGAACAGCGTTGCACACACTCTGAAAAGTACTCGAACCCAGCAGTGGGACAATTATGGCTTGTAATTATTACGATAAGATAAAATTAAACAATTTACTCACTTCCAAATACTTACTTACTTGCAAAGGATTTGCATGGGACAAAGATAATAATTACACCATCACAGACGAGCACTTCAAATAGGTCAAACGAAAAACTGCGTTTCTCTATTCCTTACAAAAACTATGTACAACGCTCAAGCAAAAACATCGAACGCACAAAACGGCATAATACCAATGTCTATACATAGAAACCAAATATCGATGATTGCTATGCCGTCACTTCTTATCGAAAAAGGGCAGATTGTCGCTGCGATTGTGGTTAAAAAATTCGAGTATTAAACAAAGGTAGTAGAACAATCCCCCGCGTTAATAGCTTCGCCCAATTATTACACCAACATCACCGTTAGTTTACTGAGTCGACGTTCGCCTTTTTTAGTTCACAGACTAAAACCCCTCCAATGTTTGCCCTCGTATCTATCCCGTTATTAAAACGAAATCCGGATGGCGTTTACGCTGCCGCGGGTGCGTTCCGAAATATTGGATTCCGAATAGAGGTGGTGTGGCCGAAAAGAATAAAAATCGCCAAGCACCCTTTCAAAAGGAACTGAGAGTGACACGCGAACACATTATTTTATTTCTGTTGTATTCAGTTTATCCTGAATAGGACGATTATTTAGTGACTTTGTAAATGGCGGTTGATAACTTTATGTTTTTTGTCCGCTGTGACTATAACAAGCTACTTGGATAAGTAACACATAATTTCATTAGTATTTAAATAAATTTTCCGTCACTGATCTCGAATTCCAAATCTTGTTTAAATGTTTCTTAGGTACATTTCAAATGTCTAAATTTTTCAATATTGAATAATATACTGAGCAATTTACGGAATTGAATTGTCACCACACCGCTTTGTTATTTATTTTTGAAATATGTATGAGTACTTGTCTCTATTAGATATTTTTATATTGTATCTTTACTTGATAACTGTGCGTAAAATACTATAAATCAAAAGTCGAATAGATGAGCGGCCATCTGAAATCCGGATCGGCTACTATTTCGGTTAGTAGTTGAATATTCCCGAAAATTTAGCACTATTACGTAGAATTCCGAGTAAGTTCGCAGAACTAACAACATGGCACTGTCTGCGGCCGGTTACTCGATTTGACCAATATTTACCTTGCCGATGGGGAAATCAATGTAAATAATACCAGATCAAACTCTTACTGTATTCCGAGCTAGTAAGTTAAAAGTAAAATAGTCATTAGAACCCTTAAGTACTCCTTATATAATACCTTTGTTCTGTGTTAGAATGAGAATTGTGAACACAGTCTTCAATATTGGCTTAGTTCTATTTGGCACAAGGTAAAGTATACTCGTATTCACACATGAACACAAAAAATATAACCTATGTTCATCTGGAATAATGTACCTTTCAAATGGTATAATAGGTCAAATAGGCGCCATAGTTCCGGATATTACTTTCCACATAATTAGATATACACAGACTCACACAATTCGCACATTTCTTTATCATATTGGTATTGATATAGTATAATAACTAAATTTGAAAACTGAATATGAAGGTGCAGTTTGATTCGAACTCAATTTAAATAGGATCGTAGCCCAAAGGACGAAAATAGCACCGGAATCGCTTATTCGAATGAATAGATGAAAAACCTAATTCAGAAAATAACTGCTCAGTTCCTGTCGTGTAGATATAAAAGCCATATTCACGCAATTCATTTTTTTGTGCAGATGATTTTGTTCACAGGTAATAAACGGTCCAATCGGTGGCGGTATTTTTGTTATCAAGTTATACATTTAAAAACAAAAATTTAAATATTTAACAAAAATTTAAATTATCATCTTCACATATCATCTGGAGGGATTGTAGTCAAGTATTGACTTAAACTAAAAAAAATTTTGCTCCACAACATCTGTTAGACCCGTTAAACAATCTTCGAATGTTACGAAATTTAAAAAGTTTTTGCTCAGGCACTGATCTTAAAAGATTTAAATTGAATATCAGTTGTCTGTAACTTTGACAAGGGAGGAGCATTAAGTAAGTCTCTGAGAACTGAATCTTCCGATGCACTGGTACTCCAATCCATGTACGATAACAGTATTAGCAATAGAAATGGTTACATCGACGTAGGCGAGGAAGCTGTATTATTTATTACTTCATCAAAGCCTCTTTGAAGGTCCTTTTCGCTTGTGTCTCCTAAATTCGGTACACGATATTTTTGAAAATGTAAATGTATTGTCTGGGTCCATAACATTCAATTTTGACCAAGTACATAGAGAGAAAACATAAAGCGGGTTGTCCTCGCCATGGAACTCAATGCAAGATTTTTTGGCCGAAATAAACTAAGTAAATTATAGGTATAATTATACATAGGTTGGGGTCTAAATGAAGTAGAACTTTTTGGTATTAATCGCTTTTTAGTAATTTTAAATTACAGAGTACACGTTCACACACTTTTTTTCTCGTAATGGCGTCGTTGCGAGAGAGCGAGTACAAACATTCGCTGATCTCTTTCACACCAGGCTTCGTTCGAAAATCACTATCATACACCGTTCATAGTTTTTAAATTTTAATAAGTAAACTCTATATATATCTAATAGAGTGCGTTGCTTGCTCATGGTAGGTACTTGAATTAATTCTACCACGGCGTCCGAGTTCGAACTGGTGGAGGGGCTAGTGGTCTACCAAAACTTTGCAAATTTTTATTATTCGGCATAGCTCACCGGCTGCTAATGAGCTTTTCGAAGCACGAAAGTACTCATGGAAGTTGTCCCTACAGTTAACCTATTCAACATGAGTTATTAAATTCGGTAGATTTCTGCCGAAGGGCGATAACTTGAACTTGATATGCAACATCGTTTAATAAATAACTTGTGATTACAAAGTCTTGAGCGTTAATTAATTCTTAAATAAAGTTTAGTTACAAATCTACTTTTTAATTTTATATACGCTGTAAACTCAAGTACACACGAGCGATGAATTTATGCGTAAATTTAATACACTGTATTCAAACAAATTGCAATACAAACTGAAATATAAATCAGCCATTAAGTACCTACATATTATCACGTTATTACACTGCGGTGAAAAGGATGTTAAACCAATGCCAATTGCAATTCAAGTTATTAAAATTTAATGTACAGAGTTCAGAGTTGTTTCAAAAGCAAGTTGAAGTAGGTTTCAATCCCTACGATCAAATCTAAATAGGAGATTCCTTGAAGAGTCTAAGTTTACTAAGACTAAGCAGGTACGGTGTGTTTCTTCCAAGATGAACCGTGCGAACAGTACTTGGAATTACTCTATTACATAGCTAACCGACTCCTCGAGCTTAAGTTTTCCATAATTGAATACACAACTAATTACGACTCTAATTCAATTGCTTTTTTCGATCAATATAAAGTAAACGTTTTTCATCATTAAGAATTCAACATTATAGCTATAAGTAGTAATGGTGGGTAAAGAAAAAATCAATATTCCATTAATTGAAGTCTTTCGCTGCTCAAGTTTTTATTAACACAGTTGACATTTTACATCCGTTGCCGTATGTGGAATTCATTCTATTGAATCCTACGTATACGTGCATACATCAGAGTCGCCATAAAACAAGTCGGCAGGATTCTTGTATTGTAATTTTACAATAATATTAATTTACATCTGCATAATTAGCGGTAATAACTTGTCGCTGCGTATTCGAACTATTGTATATTAATCAACTTTTTCAAAAGAACGTAGATGTGACGTCACGAACTCGGTGCTGTCCGTCATTTTCCGTTTGAGCAATCGGAGAGACAAAAGGCTTTTCAATTTAAAACGTCAGATAAAGCAAAGCCAGCCTTTTTGTTACAGAAAACGATAGAAGCCAATCAACTCTTAGGAAGGCATAGATTAAAATTTTACGCAACATCGGACCCATCCACGTTATATAGGAAAACAGAATTGGATAAACAAAGTTCCGTCTTCATCTCCGACACCATTTTACCGCTTTCAGTAACAATGATATGACGAATGATTACTAACAAAATACCGTTATTTTATTTACACACAAATAGTTTTTCCGTATCACTTCCAATGCATTGTGCTACTAAAAATTATTCTTGAACGATT